>JABMDO010000854.1:0-24188 GCA_014851415.1 Cnaphalocrocis medinalis | reverse complement strand
GATAAAAGGTTGGCAGGACACTTGTAACTCCACTGGTGTGCAAGTGTCCATGGGCGCGGCAATTGCTTACCATCAGGTGATCCGCCTGCTCGCCTGCTACCTATCACATAAAAAAAAAAAAAAAAAATACTAAAAGTATCCCGTAAAGGAATATACAGGGTAGAAAATATTGCCCCTGCCCTCAGGCCTTAACCCTTTAAGTATATATTTTAAACCACATCGATTACCTACCTACCTATTTCCATGATATCAGTTTTCTGTGGTTACAAGAGTCTACTGCCTACTACCATACTATTAAATATTCTGTGCTACTAGACTACTTAAAAAAGTCTTAGTTCTTCGATTTCCGTAAAGGAATTCTATTTCGTTGTATGCTACAATAAGCGGTGCAATATACCTTGTTCTGGTATTGTGCGATTTTTATTTATTTATTTATTTATTTGCATTGCACATGATACAGATGTTAACTAGGAACACAGTTTTACATATGCGCCTTGACAGGCATAGCAAAATGAAAGAGAGAGATTATTTATTTCATTTCGATACATTCTCTAGAGCAAAAATGTTATGCAAAATTGGGAGAACGCTCGAGCGTACGCCGTACGGTATCACAATATAAAATTCTCAATTTTTGCGTAAAACGTCATGATTTTAGTTTGGCGCAAATATCTAAAATTCCTACTTACGTACGTACAATTTATAAATAGATATAATTTTAATAGACTAGACTAGATAGAATTGACGCTCAACGCCATCTAGTGGTAAAGAGTGGAACAAATTTTTCGAAAAGAAATCAGGGGGAGTCATTAATTTTTAAATAAAAATAGAGGAGTTTCAAGTAAGTTCTTAATAAGTAAATTTTGATGAGAAATGGCAGTAAAATGGACGATATTTTTTTTATGTGAAAAATTGACTGCAGCTGTGGTAGTTCGTATATCGGACAAAACAAAGCGGACAATAGCAGAACGTGTCAAAGAACACATCGCAGCTGTAAAAAACCGACAGACCAACAAATCGGCAGTAGCAGAACATCTGCTGGAAAGCGGGGTTAATCATTGGATGGAGTTTCACGCCCCAAAAATCCTCTCCACTGATCGTCATTACCACACTAGAGTAGTACGTGAAGCGATTGAGATCAAGAAAACACCAGACTTTCAATCGGGAGGACGGGTTCAAATTATCGTCGGCGTGGAATCCAGTGATAAATAAATGTAAACCGCGCAATTTTCCAATACAAATCACAACCAACCCGGATACTGTTAGTGTAGTGTGTCGGAGTGACTTCACTGACAGTTTATTTAGTGGCAGTGCAAATATCGAAAATGAGAGGGTATCTGAAGATGCACAAGCCGGGCGTAGCAGACGACGCCGTGCGCCTCCAGTTCGCTTGTGACCACGGCTGTTGTAACGCAGCCGAAACGTCAAGCAGTAAGTGCTAAAATGTACTTATTTAATTTCGTCGCGTTTAGTCCTGTTTATGTAAAGTATTTGGAATATATGTATTTAAGTATTATTATTTAATTTTGTAATCCTCTGTTGTCTGATATCTGTAACACAAGTGTTTAAGCTACTTACTTAAAGTAGGCGGAATCAGGCCAATGTATGAGATATTTAAAAAATCCTTGTTATTAAGCTTGTGGGCAACCCACATACATACAGGTATCATTACATTATATATTACATAGTAAATGTTATGGTTTTACGTCATCGTAATCGCCATTCCCATGGTAATTGGATCCACGGTGTTGATAACATCTTTGATGTGACCATTTGATTAGGTCTAGTACTGTAATGCAAATAGCACCATGACATTGTCATTTACACTCGGTGGCAAAGAAACCGTAGTAAATATTGCACTTAAAAATTCATCGACGGGATCAGGTGGGATTCAAACCCACAACCTTACACAGACTAGGCGGATGTACTTCCAGTTTATACTATCCGAACCCCTTACTAAGCCGAGGAATTTCGTTAGTGCTGACGATAGTCTCATCAATTTTGTAGAAAACCTAGTCTGTGGAAGGTTGTGGATTTGAATCCCACCTGAACCCTTCGATGATTTTTTTAAGTGGAATATTTACTTAAGAATAAATTGCAAAGAATGGCTATACCAAAAATAAAAATGAAACCGTAGCTAACTTTTTTAGAAAGAAAGAAAAAACATTTATTTGATACATTAAAAAAAACAGTAGCAGTTTACAAACTTAAAAAAAAAATGGTGTGCCACATAGGCTTCCACTCAGCATGTGCCGCGGCGGTGGGTGTAACCACGACACAGATTTTTACAATAAAAATTATAATTAGCTTAAAAAGTAAGAAGTACCTAAGTATACCAATACCAAACCAACCAATAAAGTCGTGAAATTTTATTGCAACAGTGACAATATAATGCTGAGTGGCAACCATTTTGGTAGCATACCTACGTTTAATTTTAATTTTAGTTTAAAGTTTCTGTTGTTATTTGCTCCAAATAAATATTTTCTAATCTAATTATTATAGACCACCCAGACACTCAACAAATGACAATCAGACAATTGTTTGTCCAGGGAGGGTGGGGATCAAACTCTCGACCTTTGGCGTATAAGGCAGGGTCACTACTACCAAATGCGCCATCCGGCCAGTCAAAAAATCGTCTCATACAAAAATTACAAACCCGATTCACTGCTCGCAAGTGTAAAATACACTTACTGCACAGGATATTTTGAAACAGAGAAAGCGGGTGTCACCGGATAAGATAAAGCTTTAATGCCACAATGAGTGGGTGACCCTAATGCAGGATATACAACAATTTCGGTTGCGTAAGTTAAAATGCGGGTGCCATTTTGTTTTCAAAATGGCGTCGTTAATAAGATACTTAAAATAATGTCTGCCGGTATCCGTTTGGCTAATAGGGGCCGATTTTTTTTATCCGTAGTTACCTTTAGGTTAAAAAATAATAAAAACTAGCTTTTGCCCGCGGCTTCGCTCGCGCCCCACTTCCCTAAAAAGAGGGGTTAGAAAGGGGCAAAAAGTAGCCTATGTTACCTCCATCCCTTCAACTATCTCCACTTAAAAAATTACGTCATTTCGTCGCTCCGTTTTGCCGTGAAAGAAAGACAAACATACAGACAGACAGACACACTTTATAATATAAGTATAGATAAATTCACACACACAACATTTCATACATTGACCTGACTTCGTACTAAGTTACTTAAGCACTTGTGTTACAGATATTAGACAACAGAGGAATCACAAATATAATATAACAAGCTGCCTGATATCTGTAACACAAGTGCTTAAGATAGGTACATACAGCCACACATCAAAGTATACAAAACTGTCAAATGTCTACAATCGACTCTCATCAAACACAATACTTAATATCATATTGAATCTACAGGTTACCTACTTAATTAGTTGGTACATAACTAATGTAGGTATCACCAGACCCGGGGGGGCACTGCAATATGGGAGAGGACGCTCATTACTAAACTAGGATTAACTTTAAATAATATCAAACAGTTGGTTGAAGCTACAAATTAGGTTGTCCGGTCGTCACACTTTACTGTTCAAGGGCCACACATAACAATGTGAGCACCATGGGCCGCAGTATATTATTATGAAGGTGTTTCAAGAGCTTTTGCATACCTATACTAGTCCATACTATTCATTACATATAAATGCGAAAATGTATGTCTATTACTTCTGTACTCAAAAACCACTAAACTGATTTACATGAAATTTGATAAGTACCTACAGATATGTTTATAGTTGACTATTAATTAAAGAAATCTATCCACTTTACACCATCCGAGCCCCTTACTAAGCCGACGAATTTCGTGAGCTGGCATATCTGCCCGGTTTGCGGAAGGTTGTGGGTTCAAGTCCCACCTGAACCCTCCGAGGATTTTTTTAAGTGCAATATTTACTTAAGAATAAATTGCAAAGAATTGCTATACCAAAAATAAAAATTAAAGAAATCTACTTCATCGCGGGCCGCACAAATAACGTCCGCGGGCCACATACGGCCCGCGGGCCGCAGTTTGACGACCACGGGGTTAGACACACACACACACACATTAGGTTGAATATCAATTGAAGTTTGACAGGTTGTAGTAACCTAATGTGTTGCTGATTGTACTTAGTACGGAGTCAGGTAAATTGTGGGAGAGCCACGCTTCGGCATGAATGGGCCGGCTCGACTGGAGTGATACCACTGCCTCACAGAAAACCGGCGTGAAGCAGCCCCTGTGCTGTGTTTCGCCAAGTGAGTGAGGGTACCGGAGGCCCACTCGGGGGGGAAAGGGGATAAAAGGTTGGCAGCGCACTTGTAACTGGTGTTGCAAGTGTCCATGGGCGGCGGCAATTGCTTACCATCAGGTGATCCGCCTGTTCGCCTGCTACCTATCACATAAAAAAAAAAAGTCAGGTCAATGTATGAAATATCAGAATGCCTAAATCAGAATGGTTAGTAGAAGACGTGGATAAACAAATGTTTACCAATACGCTTTATATTATCAGAACGAGTAAGCTTCACCTATCGAATGTTAAACGCCTGATTCACCGTTGTCCACACGTGGGAACCTTAAACGTGACACGCGTACTTAAGGTGCTATACGAATGAAACTAGCGCCGCCAACCTATTTACACTGATTGTGGCGAAAATACGATATTTTTTAAGAAAGCAAAACATTACAGACTTAGATAAAAGTAAATTGAATTTTTCAAGATGCAATCCATACTAATATTATAAATGCTTAAGTAACTCTGTCTGTCTGTTACTCTTTCACGCCAAAATTACTGAACGGATTTAAATGGGTATACAGATGATCTAGACCCTGAGAAAGAACATAGAACATTTTTATTGCGAAAAGGGGTTGTAAGAGGTTAAAAGGGGGGTAAAAAGTTACTTTTCCACGCGGAAGAAGTCGCGGGCAGCCGCTACTACAATATATGAAACACGCGACAAGTAACAATAATGTCAATTATTGCTAAAAGTGGCCGTTTTAGCAATATTTTATTTTATTTTATTGTGTTTGTGTCAATTGTTTGTAGTAGGTATATAGTGTGTTAATTGTGGTGTCCAGAGTAATAAATGTATTTTCTTTTTTTTATGTGATAGATAGCAAACGAGCAGGCGGATCACCTGATGGTAAGCAATTGTCGCCGCCCATGGACACTAGCAACCACGAACGTATAAGCTTTGATAAGGGGGGTGTCCCACATTGCAAAACAATTACGAAATCACCCCATAAACTTGGATACGCATTCTTGAAGAACGTGAGGTTGATTTGTTGATTTGCCGTCCCAGGGCTATCTACAATTTGCTACCCCACCAACCTAGCCGACCCCTTAATTAAGTCGCCCTTGGCTACAGCTGATTCAACCTTATGTCAAACCAGGCCTCAATGGGGGGTCCGGACCCCCCCCCCCCCCCTTATATACGTCCATGCCAGCAGCACCAGTGGTTCTTTCAATAAAAATACACAATTATCACAACTACACTTCTTTATTAGCTAAAACACTAGATTCTTCACACACACTAGCGGGTGCTTCGCCCCCCAGCGCGCGCGGCAGCTCCTCGCGCGTCAGCAGGCGCGGGGGCTTCGCCTCGGGCCCGCAGCGGTGCACCTCGTACTTGGGAACCGGGTCTAGGACTGCGCGCCCGCATACTATGATGTTTGGGTAGCCGATCCTGTATGGAAATGAATAAATTGAGACAACATCGTATACATTGTCCAGGTCCCAAACTAAGGTTTTCCCTTGTACTATGGAAACCAGAAACAACGAAGGAACTACAAACACCCAGACCTAACACAAATATCTGTTTCATCAACAACATTTGTGTTGGTGCGGGAATCGAACCCGCAACCCTTACGTCTCAACCGGCGCTCAAACCATTGCGCTAAACGGGTCGTCGAATAATATAATTATAGTTTGTAAGCCTGTCATAAAGAAATAATCCGTTATTTTTAAATTATTAAGTGGCAGCAAAAATAATTGGGTGATAGTCTAGGCTACTATGTTGGAATCTATACTAATATTATAAATGGGAAAGTGTGTCTGTCTGTCTGTATCTTTGTCTTTCTTTCACGGCAACACGGAGCGCCGAATTGGCGTGATTTTTTAAGTATAGAGTTGAAGGGATGGAGAGTAACATAGGCTACTTTTTGCCCCTTTCTAGCCCCCTATTTTAGGGAAGTGGGGGGCGCGAGCGAAGTCGCGGGCAAAAGCTAGTACTGTATAAAGTTAATGAGGGTTATTGCAAATGAAAAATCCTCCCGGTCATGACTTACGGTGCCGAGACGTGGACACTCACGGCTGGACTAATCCACCGGTTCAAAGTCGCTCAAAGAGCTATGGAAAGGGCTATGCTCGGAGTATATCTAAGGAACGGCATCAGAAATGATGTAATCCGACAGAGAACCAGAGTCACCGACATAGCCCACCGAATTAGCAAACTGAAGTGGCAGTGGGCTGGTCACATTAGCCGCAGAACTGACAACCGCTGGAGCTGTGAAGTCATTGAGTGGAGACCGCGACTCGGTAAACGTAGTGTTGGACGCCCTGCTGCAAGATGGGATGACGACATTCGAAGGCTGGCTGGAGTGAGCTGGATGAGAGTGGCCGGAAATCGGGAGCGGTGGCGTGCATTAGGGGAGACCTATGTCCAGCTGTGGACGAGTGTGGGTTGCTGATGATGATGATTGATGATGTCAGTATCACCTGTCGGCCAGCATAAGCCTCTTCCCGACGGTGAGCTGGTGTCTGTCGTCGACCAGCACGTCGGCAGCCGCCAGCGAGTCGTACACCGCGCTGATGGCAGCCGGCCCGTGGCGCTGCCACTCTTTAGATCCCTCCTGGAACGACAAACAGAAGGTTTTTAATAAGAATAGAAATATTCTTTAGCCAGACAGAGAGAGACCAGTCACTTGGTTTCGGCACAGTCAGCCATACATTAGGTAACCACAACTTGTCAAATTTACTCAATGAGGGTTCATGCGAATTAAAATCCGCTAGATGGCGTTAGGACCCAACAACGTATATTTATGTACTCCAAACTGGAATTCAAGACCAAAAAATCTACGACAGATACGTCACTGTCAAATCTGTAAACGTCACTTATGTCATTTTTTAAGTGACGTTTTCATTCTTGTTATGTTATTAATGTGTTGTCGTTGTGTTGTACTTGTGTTAAAAAAAAAAAGAAGAAGATTATAAAATAGAAAATCTCTTTTTAACCGGCCATTTTCTTTTAGAAATAACGTGTCTCTCGAAACACTTGACGTTGGCGGAATCACACGCGCGGCCGTCACCGTGCGCGGGCTCAAGTCCATAGAAAACAAAAAAAAAAAAAAAACAGGTTTCGGCAACCTTTTTGGCATTATTTTTCTTAATATGAAGACTAAACTGTCAAGTTTCCATACATTGTTAAAATGTTGTGGTAGATATCAAATGTTATTAACACCTGAAGTGTTACAAGCGCATTAACATATTATTATTTGAAAACTAAAATTACGGATGGTTTAGTTTTATTAGAACGTCTTGTATTTACGTGAAAAAAAGTAAATAAAATTATTTCTTTAAATTATAGAATCACAATTACCAATAAATAAATTACATCAGCGCGTGTTTTTATAAAAAAGGGGTATACTATGGTACGATCATTTTATTGCAGTAGCAACATTGTAGTAGATTTTTTGGTCTTGAATTCCAGTTTGGAGTATAGTGTTGTCGTTAGTCGCATCTAACATAAAAATAACTCACTTTAGGTCCAATGATGATGGTGTTGAACGGCGCTATAGCCTCGGGCCATCGTATGCTCTGCTCACTCGACAATGCTTCCAGACTCGCTGCTAACAACCTGAATAAAACGTTAATAAATAAATAAAATATTTAAAATAAGAAATCACGAGAAAGGATGTAAAAAAAACAAGAGGGCTGCCAGCTGCTGACAGTTAGCACCTAATAGAGTAATGGGCCGCACTCAGAGACGTCATTTAAGCTATTATTCATTAACTTAAGTAATGGTAGTCTTTATGTTTATTGAAATAAGTGTCAATATATTTTCTTAAGTAACCCTCATAGTTAATCAACGACTCTGAGTGCGACAGTAAGGTAAAGTCGCACAACCCTTCATCGAGACGTCCAAATAAATTTTATGACAAAAGTCATGTCATTTCAAAGAAATTAGGTTTTTTATGGCTGCTTCTGTGTTGTATACCTTAAAAAGCTAATATTATGTAATTTGATATGGCATTTTTGACTTTCGTGCAAAAAGTGTGATATAGAATCAAAGTAGTTGTCCCAGAATGTATGGAATCTCGGCGTGGTATATTTACCCTATACCAAAATATAGAGAATTATATGAGGAATAGTTTTTGACTATCCACTTTCTCTATTGTAGCGTTGTTTTTTGGACGGAACAATTTATTTGAACAAAGGATTGCAACACAACAAAATGGTTGTCAATTTTGGTTACCTATTGATTGACATTACGAATTCGATGCCGTTTGACGTTTGTTTGTCTGTCTGACGTTTGACGGAACAAACCACAGACTAAGAAATAATAACTATCCAAAAAACCAAACCCTCTAAAGTCACATTGACAGACGTTGACATTGACAGTTGTTTTTTTTGGTCTTGTCTTTGGTTAAGGTTGAAAAATGGTCATCTTTTTTATTTTATAACCAGAAAACAGTGCATTATATGGAATTCATTGTATTTTTCTCAATTTTAAGGAATTTTTTCTCCGTTTTTACATAGACCCAACCTATAATGGGACAACTCCTTTCAAAACTAGTAAATACTTTTTGACCGCCACTGTACATTTTCTCATCTGTTACCTAGTAATTCCGATCCCGTAGCAAGACATAAGGAGTGGCTGCGAAGCCCCCGAGGGCGGTATGTAGTGCGCCCTGAGGGGCTCGCTGTACCGCGTGCCCAGGATGAACGTGTGACCCACCTGGAAACAGACAAATTGTTATGTAATCGGTTCCGTGTGGGAGAGCCACGCTTCGGTATGACAAAATGCGCCAAATGAACTAGACACCAGCAAACCTTCAAAAAGCGAGCGTATTCCTTCTAAAAATATCGGCAGCTTGTGTGATCCGTCTGTTCGTCTGCCCTCTAAACCATAAAAAAACAATCACACCAATCAACCTGGAGACCTATTTTTGAATTTTCGCTTCGTCCAAACAAAACTACTCGTTTTGCAAGTCACGTCGTCTCGTGAGTCGCATGATTCATAATTTTCCCTATTTTTGAAATCACTCGCTTAGTGTGTCGCCAATCTTGTCAAAGTATAGTCCTTTTCACGAAAAGAGTCCCCCGGATTTTTGATGAACTAAAATGACATGGCAGTCTACGTAATGAGTGGGAAAGAGATAGAAAGCCTATTTGTATGACAAGTGGCGCCGCTCCCAGGGGACTTTTTTCGTAAAATGGACTTTATAGTGTTAACTCGTTAATATTTGACGTAAATGCGACCACTCGCCTAGCGGAAACGAGTGGTTTACACCACTCGTTGCAAATCGCTCGTTTTCGAATGATTCAAAAATGCGGATGTCAAAAATCATGCGAGTCACACATTTTTTATAGTCTATTTCAATTATGATGTCCCTTTGGAAAGATGTCAAAAGTTCAGTACTAGGGAAGTACTCTTAGAAATCGATATTCAGCGGCATCGATTATCGATTTGTAACCAATTTTTACCCTGTTTATAATACTAAATTGGATAATGTGTCTGTACATCGCTCGTTTGCTTCGATACCTACTATAATTTGTAATCTTAGTTTACTAAGAAAAGTTTGTTTCTCAATAAGTGAATAACCTTTGTAATTCTAATGAGAAATAATAAAGTTCTTTAACCATAACCATATTTGTAACCAGTCTATAACATGTATTTTTTTAGGTATCGTTCTTAACGATTTACCGAGTTTAAACATACACAAAAGTGCCCAATCCGCGCATGTACAAGCCTTAAGAAAAACACGTACGTCTTATTGTATAGTCCGCGGCATCTAACAATAGCGATGACCGTTAGTTTGCGCACTTGTAGAACAGATGAATTTCTACTGAAATTGGTTTCTGCGCACTCAAGGTCATCATCGCTATTGTTTCATGCTGCAAACTTAGTCGTAGGCTTTTCTGCACTCTCCTCGTAGTGATTGAAGTGACACTCAAAATGGCAGATGATGATTGAACTACGATTTTTTTAAATCGGCAAATATAGAATTTTGTATCTCTGGAACATGCCGAATACTTGAGGTGCGTCACTATGTTCAAAAGTCAATCACAAACCTATAGTACGTAACCGCAATCGCGCAAAAATAACTATTGTTTTATTTTGAAGTTTACATTATTTTGAGCATTATATTCAAAAACAATATGTTAATTTTGCTTGTGAATCAATTGTAGGATGTTTTTGGATTATTGTATAATTTTCAAATGACTATTAACTACCAAATACAAAAAGGGACTTCATAATTGAATGTATTGAAACAGACTACAATTGTAGGGTATTTTTGTATAATTGTATATTTTCCTCATGACGATTTACTACCATGTACGAAAAGATGTAATATTTGATTTGATCTATAGATCTCGCGCGTTACGTACACGTAACGTGCAGAGTTACGTTCTTCGAAATGTCCAGGGGGACATCATAATTGAAACAGACTATAGTGAGACGACAATTCAAAAATAGGTCTCCTGGTCTCTACGGCAACCTCTGTACTATGAGTACAGATAACGATAATTAACTGGGGGCGTCAACTCAGAACACCCAGACCCAAGAAAACTTAGGAAATGTAGTTTCCTAAATTGACTTGACAGGGAATCTGCGCTATCAAGGCCAAATGAATGGGCCGGCTCGACTGGAGTGATACCAAGGCCTCACGAAGTCCGGTGTGAGGCGTCGCCTGCGCTGTGTTTAGTCCAGTTAGTGAGGGTAGAAGCCCAATTGGGAGGAAGGGGGTACAGGTTGATCAATGTACTTTTATTTATGTAACATCAATACAATACCATGTAACTAGCAAATAAATAAATAAGGTTGGCAGCGCACTTGTGACTCTAATGGTAACAAGCAGACGGACCACCTAATGGAAAGCAATTGCCGCCGCTCAAGACACCCTCAACACCAGTGGAGTCACGAGTACGCTTTCAACCTTTTAACTCCCTTTGCCCTAAATTAAAAGGCATTTTTAATTTTTCCATTTTCAGAGGACCTTCTGGACTCTTTTCAAAGATATCGTAGCGTATACTCTTGTACTCTATCCTACTCACCTCTATACTATTAAATCTCTCCGTCTCTCTCCCACACTGGACACACTGCGTAGACTCGTCGCTCAGAGCGGCGTGCGAGCAGGATGCACTGTCTTTAACTCTGTCTTACTCACCTCTATACTATTAAATCTCTCCGTCTCTCTCCCACACTGGACACACTGCGTAGACTCGTCGCTCGGAGCGGCATGCGAGCAGGACGAACTGTCTTTAAGTCTATCTTACAAGACAGTATGTCTTTAACTCTGTCTTACTCACCTCTATACTATTAAAAACCTCTTCGTCTCTCTCCCACACTGGTCACACTGCGTAGACTCGTCAGTTAGAGCGACGTATGAGCAGGACGCACTGTCTTTAACTCTGTCTTACTCACCTCTATACTATTAAATCTCTCCGTCTCTCTCCCACACTGGACACACTGCGTAGACTCGTCGCTCAGAGCGGCGTGCGAGCAGGACGCACTGTCTTTAACTCTGTCTTACTCACCTCTATACTATTAAATCTCTCCGTCTCTCTCCCACACTGGACACACTGCGTAGACTCGTCGCTCAGAGCGGCGTGCGAGCAGGACGCACTGTCTTTAACTCTGTCTTACTCACCTCTATACTGTTAAATCTCTCCGTCTCTCTCCCACACTGGACACACTGCGTAGACTCGTCAGTTAGAGCGACGTATGAGCAGGACGCACTGTTTTTAACTCTGTTTTACTCACCTCTATACTATTAAATCTCTCCGTCTCTCTCCCACACTGGACACACTGCGTAGACTCGTCGCTCAGAGCGGCGTGCGAGCAGGACGGACAGACGCTGACGCTGTCCTCGCCGGCGTCTGCGCACAGCTGCCACTCGTGTGACGTTGAGCCGCCCATGTCGCCAGATGGCGCTGATACTGTAAGTATATGAAAATAATGATAAACACACTATAATATTGAACTATAGGGAACTTTATAGTGATGGCAGTTCAGTAGTCAATGTTTGGTTATGGCACCACGATTGTTCAACAAATTGCCAACAAATATACAGCAATTAAATAAATCTAAATTTAATCTATACTTAAATAGCTAATTAAATGCTATTATAAGATTAGTGACTTTTATAATGATACTGACATTTTTTAATAATTAATTTAATCTGACATTGTTTTGTTTAATTCCTCTTTAATTATTTACTACCTCATACCAGGCCTGTCCCACTCCGCGTGTAGGTATCGAACTTGCAAGTACATGCGGCGTCCCCTCCGGAGGGGCAAATTAGTAGAAAATCACGAACGAGCGGCGACGCACGCGCGACAGTTGCTTGCGATAGAAAGAGAACGCACTTCTAGGTATGAATAATGGTAGGCATTGAACCCTGGGCGGTCGGAATTTCAACGTTATGTTATGGTAGCCTGAGTCTTCATTTCCATAAACGGTTTTTAGGAGTGGGCTTTCTGTACTATTAAGTATTCTGTGCTCATACTAATAATGAAAAATGTTCATCTTTTGTTTAACGCATGCTATTTTCGTATGCCATATCTCGGTGAAACATAGTGGTCTGAAATGTGTGATGTCATCTTTTTTTGTTAACCTGTGTTTACGAATAAATATATTTGATTTGATTTGTGGTTAAGAATGTGCCTTCCATACGGAAGGTCCTGTGTTTGCGCACACACTTAACCACTATAATATATCCTACATACCCACCCATTTGGCGTAGTGGTTTGAGCGCCGGTTGAGACGCAAGGGTCGCGGGTTTGATTCCCGCATCAAGACAAATGTTTGTTGATGAAACAGATATTTGTGTTGGGTCTGGTTGTTTGTAGTTTCTTCGTTGTTTCTGGTTTCCATAGTACAAAGGAAAACCTTAGTTTGGGACCAGGACAATCAACAATGTATGTGATGTTGTCTCAATTTATTTATTTATTTTATACGTGGCCGATCGTTAAGATGGTCGCCGTAGCCAGGCCTGTCCCACTCCGCGTGTACCTACCGAATTTGCAAGTACATGCGGCGTCCCTCTGGAGGGAACGATCAGTAGAAAATCACGAGCGAGAGCGGCGACGCATGCGCGACCAGTTGCGTGCGATAGAAAGAGAACGCACTTCTAAGGTATGAATAATTGTAGGTGTTGAACGTTGGGCGGTCGGAATTTCAAATTTATGTTATAGCCTGAGGCATTATTTTTCTATAAACGGTTTTTAGAAGTGGGTTTTCTGTACCTTGTACTTTTAAGTATTCTGTGCCGTAGCCGAATTTCTGTTGGAGGATTATTTCATTTACCTCTATGCACAGGCAGGTCCAGCCTCTGGAACAGCCTCCGGTACGCGTCAGTGACCCTGCGCGTACACCTGCGCGGCGTCGTCGCGCGCCGCGTGCGCGCCGTACGCGTCCAACATGGCGAACTCGCGCGCGCGCAGCAACCCGTGCTTGGGGCGGTGCTCGTCTCTGTATTTGTTGCTAATCTGTAAACAGAGATATGAAAATAATAATGAAGAGTCAAATAATAATAGACCCCATCGCCCGCTGGTGAGAGTTGGTGATCTTCGCTAGTGAAGAACAACAACTCTCATCAGTGCAGTCAGTCTCCGCAGGGCAGCTTGTGGCGAGCTGTTGGTGTGTGGCGACACCGCGGACCCGAGACTCCCGGGGGAAACACCATCTCTCCCCCACCTCTGGCTTGCCTTTGTTGGCCGGCCGGAGTGGAGCGCAAGAGCTAGATGCTCGAAAGGGTGGAAGTGCTCAATCTGCGTAATAGCGAGGAACGGCTGAACGGATTACCGGGATCCAGAAATCGGTGCACACCTCTCTACACCCTTAGCTGACCACGCCGATGTTGCCGCCTTGCCGCCTTATATGGTGGCTGCTTTGGGGGGGCCCATCTAGTGGGAGGCGAGTCACCGTCTGCCATGATTATTCGAGATGCGACATTTGATATGGCAGGCGTCCCGTTGTCTCGTCAATATCCCCGGCAACCAGTCCAGCAAGATCCTACCCATAGACCCGGCATAGTTCCCTTCTTATCTACAATAGTCCTTGCATCTGGCGGGTGCTGACTTTGGTTGTATCTCTTCAATAGTGCAAACAGAGTCAGTAGCTGCTAGGTGTACACATCCCCATTTTCATTAATGTGTCTCAAAGGGGCCTCTACGTGTTGGATCTGCCTTCCAAAAGGACCGGCCTCCGTGCCGTGATTTCCCGTAGGAGAGATACAAATAATAATAATAACACCAAAAAATAAACTGTCCTACCCCATTGGCCAGCAGTGCAGTGTATTTATAGGTATTATGCTGTGTATTAATTTTGGCTATTGGTTCTTATATTTTGGTAAAGTATCAATATTTTTCACCATATCGAGATTAGTCAAATACCCTATTGTAAGAAGGAGGAAACACTTGAAGTGTAAGGGCATTCCATGACTTGTTGTGCAAGGTTGGCGTTGTTGGTGGTTGGTTGGGTTAAAATGCAACGTTACAGTTGGTTCGGAGAGGAATGAGTCTGCATGGTGACAGAGGAGCATACATCCATCCATACTTACATACTTTCACGTTTACCTATATATAATACAGGGTGTATCTGTGAACATTTACATCCCTTTAACCACGTGTTCTACCAACCATTCTGAACAACATTCTAAATTCATCGATTTTTTTTCGACTTCCCAACGTTCCCATACAAAATGAACAAGTCACTTACTATCAGATGAGCCGTATGGTCGTTTGTCCGCTATAATTTAAAAAAAATGTCACGTAACCGATTTTGTATGACAAGTTGAAATTTTTAAATGCGAATTTATAAAACAAATAATAATAAAATCTATACTATTTATAAAGAGATAACTTCAATGGACAACGACAAGGCTTATAGGTAAACCGAAAATACGAAACGCTTGCGCGATGTAATTTAGCACAGCGCCATCTATTAGTTCATTTCTGAATTACGGGCCCGAAGCGAAGTGAGGGCGGGCCACTAGTAATAAATAATAATAAAAGTCATAGAGTAAGTGTTGTTCAGAATGATTGGTAGTAGAGGTGGTGAAAGGCATGTAAATGTTCACAGATACACCCTAAATATAGATGGAATGACTAACCTGGTATAGTAATAAAGGCAGTTGTTTGTATGAAAGTGGTCCCACATCTGCCAAGAGGTCTGCTATCGCTTCTTCATGCGTCTGTAAGACAACAGTAATATTAATTCACACAACATCTCATACTTTTACCTAACTCCGTACTAAGTGGATAGTTGCTTCTGTGTCGCATGCATCATAGCTTAACGCAGTCTTGACATTGCATTCAGAACTATAGTCGAGCCGTTGTATCATGCCCGATTTGACAATGCCTTTTTTTTGATTTTGCGCTTATCCTTGTTATGGGGAACACATTTCGCGAATCATAAAGAACTTTATGATTTAAAAGTAGTTCTTTATGATTCGTGAAATGTGTTCCTCATAGCAGGGATAAGTGCAAAATTGAAAAGAAAGGTGTTGTCAAATCGGGCATGATACAACGGCTCGACTATAGATCGATATTTCAGACTCCTGCTCGTTGAGAAATGTTTTTCCGAACGAGTAACACTATTAATAATCACTGTTACTAGATGAGAATAAATATTCGTAACACGTCACACAGTTACGCAATGCGAATATTTTTCTCAACCAGTCACAGTGTGACAGGATCTAGTGTGACTCGATGAGAATAAAGGTAGTATGTTACACGTTTGCCTAGGAAATTAAAAACCCAACTACGACAAAAAACGACGCTGAAAAAGTATAAAACAAGCCTTCGTTGTCAATCCTAATTACTATTATAAAGGCGAAAGTTTGTAAGTATGGATGTATCGATGTTTGTTACTCTTTCACGTAAAAACTACTGAATGGATTTGAATGAAACTTTACCACAATATAGCTTATACATCAGAATAACACATAGGCTACAATTTTTGAGGTTTCTATGAACCTGAAGTCCACGCGAACGAAGTCGCGGGCAAAAGCTAGTTTACAATAATGTCATACAATACTATTCTGAAGTATGCAATATTCACTATGTAGAGATAAATTTTCATGTTTGGAAATCCGCAGTCACACATTGTCAAAGTGAGGTAGGTATATGAACGTGTGACTACGCCTTTCCAAACATGATTTTGTGAAACCTCATATAGCCTATAACCAGCGGACAATTAAGATGCTTATAATGATATGTCATTTGTCGAATTCTGATAAGTAGTTTAGAAGTTACGTGGAAACAGATGAACATACATACATACATACATAGCCTGTCAAAATCATAACCCTCCTTTTGCTTTGCCATAGTCGGGTAAAAATGAATACTCACCGGTGCCAACAAATACTTCTTCCCATGCCTGTCTTCAACCCTCACCAGCTCCGGGCCCACATCGTTCAGCCTCCCCGTCCTCTCCCACAGCTGCGCACTCGTCAGCGCTGGCAGACTCAACCGCTGGCCCCCGACCGAGTCCAAAGACTGCACGACCAGCGCCTCTAGCTTGTCTAGAGCTCTTCTTGCGAGTGGTAGTAAGGAGAAGAGGCCGGAGCTGGTGGGACGGACGAGGCCACATTCTAGGAGAAGCTGTGAGGAAATTTAAATAGAATAAGCAATGATTCCAAATGATGATGGATAATTTCCAAATTTCTTAGACATTTTAATTGTTTTTGAATTGTGATTTTATTTTAATAATAATATTAACATAATCCAATTTATATAATTCCAGTTTGACTCTAAAATTAGACTGACTCTATGAATAAAATGTTTGCACACCGACAAGATAATAATAAATCTTTTATTTGCATAAAATGTGGTACATAATTATGTCGAGGTCTTAAATATTATTTGGTTGAACAGCACATTCTGCTAAAAACTAAAGCATGCAAATACATAATATTATTTTGATTTTAATTAAGTTAATTGATAAGTTAATTAAGATAGGTGAAGCATGATTGTTCTAATTGAATAGGGTATTTTACAACTTTTTTTTTATTTATTTATTGTAAAGTTTTTGAAGTATGAATCACAGCTCCATTTTTATTTTTTTTCTATCATCATTAGTTCCAAAGATATAGAGTTGCAAAGTTCCCAATCAGAAAAGGAGAGCGATACTCTATTAATGACGTCACTAGGCTAGTGCTTCCTACAAGCGCAGTACAAAATTTTGTTTAAGAAAGAGACAGGGACCTATATCAAAAGTTTGTTGCTCTATAACTTTCTTGTATCCAAACTTTTTAAAAATATTTCTTCAGTAATTGTACACTTATACAGTAAATTATCGAGTCTAGGTATCAGATGTCGATATTTTAACGACGGTAAAATACCCTATTGGGTAAGTAACTAAGTACTTAGCTTACCACTTGTGTTGTTGTTGTGTTGTTACTTAGCTTTGAATGCAACTGTGTAGGAAGATGAGAGATATACAAGCCTTAACTTAATTTAATTAAGCTTCTAAAACAATACGATTAATGAGAAAAAACGTAAAAATATCGTCGAGAAAACAGAAACTTACTTTCTGACTTTTACATGTTATTTCTGTGTTTTTGATCTTCGCATTCTTCGGTATAGTAATTAAGGGTTGAAATATTTGTGACAGAAGTCTCATTTTATTTAAAAATCCATTGAAATCACAATTTAGAACTATTTTATTATGCCGCAGAGGTTAGGTTTGAACACAGCTGATTGTCAAACTGACGTGTAGCGTTTCGTTACATCAACAAGTTTTTTTAACAAACTTTAGAAGAAACTGCGTTTTATTCATGGAAGAATTCAACCGGAATGATTTTTCTTTTACTGCTAGCACTAAAGTAAATACGACTGGATGGTGTAAACTGGAAGCACATCTGCCTAGTCTGTGGAAGGTTGTGGGTTCGAGTCCCACCTGAACCCTCCGATGAACTTAATAAGTGCAATATTTACATAAGAATAAATTGCAACGAATTGCTATACCAAAAATAAAAATGTTTACACCTTTAATGAATGACTTTGCCTTTGACTGACCTACACAGTTCACTGACCACATTATCAAAATTAGCTAATGTAGGTATGTAGGTATATGTATAATTACATACTGATACTAAATTATTGATAATCGACGTACCTAAATGGATTTTGCACTTACAATTGAAAACTAATTTACCCTTCTGCCGTATTATTATCAAAGGGCGTTAACTGCAGTTGGTTAATTTTCAGTATTCAACCTTATTACTGTTTCCCTTTAAAATTGAAAATACAAAATCAACCAAATGCGACTTAACGCCTTTTAAGATTTAATACGGCAGCCTTTAAGTCAATACTAAGTGTACCTATGTATCTTCTTCTTCTATATCTATCTTCTTCTATACTATTTATAAAGAGATAACTTCTATAGACAACGATTAGGCTTATAGGTAAACCGAAAACACGAAACGCTTGCGCGATGTAATTGGACACAGCGCCATCTATCGGTTCATTTCTGAATTACGGTATGTATATACGTATATACTTACTTATATTACCTACGCTATGTTAAGCCCTGCCACCACTGCCCCCGTGACGTGAGCCGACAGCAAAAAAAATGTAGGTACCAGACAATCACACCAATCAACCTGGTCTCAAACTCGGGCAACCCCTGTACTTCCAGTACCAGATAACGATAATTAACTGGGGACAAACCCAGACCCAAAAAAACATAGAAAATGTAGTTTCCTAAATTGACTTGACTGGAAATCGAACCCGGGACCTTCCGCGTTTCGGGCGAACACCTTAGCCACTGCGCCATCGAGGCCGTCAAGTGTAAACGTGACCAAAGTGCATGAAAACCAGGTAGCCACCTGGTTTTCATGCACTTTGGTCACGTTTACACTTTTAATGAAGACAAGGTATTTTAATGAAGACTTCCCATAACGAATGAGAATATCGACGGTCCCTACGTATAAACAGACATGTCCAAAATGGCAAAAAAATATTATTGCATAAATGGCTTCGGATTGCCTTTACGCTCATATCCATATAAGATTTTTTTTAAAATATCATAAGGTTAGCTCAGTATACAAATCGTATAAAAGGACAAGTATAATCATCTAGTCAAAAGTGGGCCGTAGACACAGTTATGTATACATGTCGTCAAATACTTCGTTTTGAAACCTAACCTGTAAAGGTGAGAGAACGAATTAAAAGCGGTCATGTCAGACATGTCCGTTTATACTGCAAACATTTTTTTAAAGTATATGGGACACATCTGATATGACCGTATTTACGTCGGGTTTTTTACTACTGTAAATAAATTGATTTATCTATACGTAAACTCATTAATTTTACTTATAAATAAATAACTTAACACAGAATAAACAGTTTTTAGTATCAACTAAGTATTTGCAGTCATGTCTTACATGGCTGTTTGTACGTGTAAGTAATCAATATATTTACGGTTATGTTTTCATTTACGTTTAAGTTTTTCAAGTTTGTTTCGGTTCTCGATGACGTTTTCCCGAGAAATGTTGGCGCGGCCGGTGTAAAAACGCATCGCCCGTACTGTCATCTGCATAGCAATGAATATCGCGTAAACGCAGCATATCATTGATATGAAGAAGGAACAGCGTGGGCGATAGCACACAGCCTTGCGGGACTCCGGCATTTATGGACATAGTGTCGAAGCATTCACCGTCAACTAAGACCTTGATGCTTCTATGTTCCAAAAAGCTAGAGACCCTTTAACATAATTTCTCTTGAAGCCCATAGGAAGGAAGCTTCGCGAGATGCGCCTTGTGCCAGACCCGATCAAAGGCCTTCGCAATGTCCAGCAGACTAACCGCCAATGCCTCTCCCTTACTCTCAATTGCCTGTGCCCAACGGTGAGTCAGGAAAGTCAGCAAATCACCAGCTGACCGACCCTGGCGGAAGCCGTACTGTCGGTCGCTAAGCAACTCTTGACCCTCGAGATACCGAAGGAGCTGGCTGTTAATTACGGATTCCATAACTTTTGAGAAAAGGGAGGTTATGGCTATCGGTCTGTAATTGGGTATTTGACTAATCTCGATTTAGTAAAAAATATTGATACTCTATCAAAATATTGGTAAATAAGAACCAATGGCCAACATTTTCAGTTAAAAATATAACATCTAGCTGGTTTTGTGAGCATTGAAAGTTTCATGGGCAAGTCCATTTTTAAAGTATAAAATTAAAAAAAAATAATTATATCATTGAACTACCCGTACATTTTTCATCAACTTTTATTATAAAACCATATACTTAAACGAAACATTTGATATAGCTACCATATAAAATTTACTAGACGCGCATACAGAAGATTGAATCGTGACGTCCGATTCAATAGCCATTTGTATAGAGCGTTTTTGGGTTTGCCCAAAATACGTGCTCTTAAAGTTGTGATATCTCAGGTAATTCAAATGAGAATCAAGTGATTCTTTCAACGATGTTTCTTAAATTGAGGCGTCTTTTGATTAAACACATAAAAAAAAATTGTCAAATACCCAATTGGACGGATCTGAGCGGTCGCCTTTCTTGGGGATCGGATGCACTAAAGCCGTCTTCCAGGACGTCGGGACTACGCCAGAAGAGTAGGAAAGCCGAAAGAGTCGCGTGAGTACCGGTGCCAAATCCGGAGCGCACATCTTTAGCAAATGGGTGTGATTCTATCGGGCCCACTCGACTTGTGAACATCTAGAGACATGAGGGCTGAACGCACCGAGCGTTGGTGGAAACGGATGTCGGGCATATACCCTCCGCACTGCGGTATGCTCGATGGTACCCTGGCCCCCATCATCTAAAGTCAAGTTGGACGCAAAGAGTTTTGCCCAGAAAGTCGGCTTTCCTCTTTTGCGCCATGGGCCAACGAATCTTTTCCCGTGCGCAAAGGAGGAAAAGACGGTTTTTGCAGAAATTACCTTCGATTGCTTTGGCGAGAGGCCAGAACGCACGTGTTCCCGAAGAAAGACGTTCAAGTCTCTCGCCCATTTCTACCGATGTGCCACCCGACTTCGCTCTTGCAATGTCTCTCTTTGAAGGACCTGGAAGCGAAGTTGTACTTCTTTTTGAGCGCGCTGGTATTTTCATCCCCCGTCTGCCACCGCATCAGCCCAGGCTTGGTAAGCTTCCTGCTTCTTACAAGAAGCTTTTTTGGAAGATGAACCAACCAGGGCCGAAATCTGCCAGTGAGTTTAGCCTGCCGAGTGAGAGGTCAACAGAAGGTCCAAACAGTGAAGGAGCCTGGCCCTTCCACATCTGGAATTCGTGTGGGCGTGGTAACCAGTTGTGTCAGTCCGTTTGCAAGAGCGAAGTCGTGAACAGATCGACCTGCGTAATCAGTTTTACTGGACATGAGCCATTCGGCGTGGTGGGCATTAAATCGCCATGAGGATGATTTTTCCGCAGAGGGGATCTGCTGCTGCACAAGGTCGAAGCCATCTGGATGCGCTCAAAGAGGTCGGTCAGTTTCGGTGTCACCGATATGGGACCTTGTAAAGGCACGCATAAAAGCGAGGGGTGGTCCGTCGCGTCTACACGGAGCCATAGATAGATAGGTCCCGACCTTCAAGATTGCTGAGGCGACGAGCTGATATCGTCTCGTGACGTACACACACACTCCAGCCCTAGGTAAAAAGGAATGTTCTAATCCAGTACCCAGGGTACCCAAATAAAAAGAGTATAATATTTAAGTGATATTATTCAGCTAATTAAAGCTAAGTAAATTAAGGATAATTAAGATACAGTGGTGATTTTTGACTGTGATTTTCTATATGGTAAATTTTAGTTCCTATTTCAGAAAAAATTAAAAAAAATACATAAATATTGTTAAGAAGATAACTTATGTAACAATATATCATTTGATTTAAAACTTGTTTTATTCATATACCCACATATTATAACAAAATCTTGGTTTATTTAAGGACATGTCTTTTTATCTATGCAGTAAGTAGGCTACGCTTATTAGTTTGTACCACGTATAAAAAGACATGTTACTATTAATGCATTCTGATCTTAACATATAACTGTAAATAGATTTTTACGGATTGCTTTGAAAATTAAGTCATATTACACATTCTCGTAAAAAAAAAATTTAAATTCGTATTGAAAACCGCCATTTGTTATTCCCGCTGTATAAACAGTTAACTCGTAGTTTTATTGGGAAATTGTGATAAAAATACATATGTTTCAATACTGCTAAAAGCGTTCTAATGCTAATAAAATATTAGTGAAAAGATATATTAATAATTTTGATTACATTTTTTTTCAGAGCAAAATGAACCTTAATTCCGCTCTCCTGTAAACCTACGTTTTTGACATGTCCGTTTATACGTAGGGACCGTCGATATACTTGTCACATTCAAACAAAAGCGCATACAGCGCGTGTGAAAGAGAAGAAAACTCCGATTCGGTCGTAACGTCGACTTCTTAGGCCCTCTGCTTTTCTTGCATCTTAGCAAGACTTGGGACAAAATTTATGTCGCGTGGTTTTTAACAATTTTTATGAAGAAAATCAGTTGATTTGGTTAGCTTTTGATGTTTCAAAATCGTAAAACTCATGTACAGGGTGTACATGTGAACATTTTCATCCCTTTAACCACGTGTTCTACCAAGACCAACGATTCTAAATAGAATTTAATTGAAATTCATCTTTGAAATACCTACATCAAAAATGTTCCCCATACAAAATGACCAAGTCACGTGACTGACTCTATACTTATAAAAAGGAGATTTTTTTACTAAATACCCAATTATTTATTGCTTCTATAGTGTACAACCAGTAAATAAATACAATAAAGCAACCACTATAGATCCTGTAAGGCCGTGGTCGTCAAACTGCGGCCCGCGGACGATAGTCGTGCGGCCCCCGGTAAAGAAGATTCCTTTAATTAATAGTAACTACACATCCGTACTTCACATATAATGCGGCCCGGACCTTAGTGCTCACATTGTTATGTGTGGCTCTTGAGCAGTAAAGTGTGACGACCGCTGTAAGGGCACTGCAATATGAGAGGGAACAGCATTTTATTAGATACTAGCGGCCGCCCGCGACTCCGTCCGCGTGGATAAGTAACTTTTTCCCCCCCTTTCAACCCCTTACAACCCCCTTTTCGCAATAAAAAGTAGCCTTTGTCCTTTCTCAGGGTCTAGATTGTCTGTATACCAAATTTCATTTAAATCCGTTGAGTAGTTTTGGCGTGAAAGAGTAGCAGACAGACAGACAGACAGACAGACAGAGTTACTTTCGCATTTATAATATTAGTATGGATTTAAAATGTTTATCTTTTATGCGAATTTCCGAAAAAATAACGTTATGGATTAATGCTTATGGGTACGTACCTACGTGTTTATCTGCACCGTGTGAAGGTGCGAGTCGGGACGGCGACACTCCGTAACCGCGACTCCGCGATAAGTAATAGAAACCGGGCGCGCTCGCGCGGAGCGAAGCGGGCTGAGCGGAGGGAGATGAGCGGAGCGAGCGGAGAGAGATGAGCGGAGCGAGCGATGGGAGCGGGGAGAGATGAGTGGAGAGGGATGAGCGGAGCGAGCGGTGCGAGCGGAGGGAGATGAGGGACATGAGCGGAGCGGAGCGAGCGGTGCGAGCCCGAGTCTTACCTTGTATATTATCATCATCATCATCATTTCAACCAATAGACGGCCACTGCTGGACATAGGCCTCCCCCAAAGTTCTCCACACAGATCGATCCTGTGCCACCCGCATCCAAGAGACTCTCACGACCTTCACCAGATCGTGGGTCCACCTGGTGGGAGGCATGCCACGGCTGCGGTCTCCACTCAAGGACCTTTCCACCCCAACGGCCGTCTGTTCTCCTCGCAATGTGCCCTGCCCATTGCAACTTGAGCCACACAATTCTTTGGGCTATGTCCGTGTCACGGACTTAGCCTATTTATAAAGAGTACTATTTATAAAGAGATAACATTTATTGACAACCTCAAACGACATAGCGCCATTATTGATCAAGATT
>JABMDO010000853.1:0-21196 GCA_014851415.1 Cnaphalocrocis medinalis | reverse complement strand
TTCGCATTTATAATATTAGTATGGATTTAAAATGTTTATCTTTTATGCGAATTTCCGAAAAAATAACGTTATGGATTAATGCTTATGGGTACGTACCTACGTTTATCTGCACCGTGTGAAGGTGCGAGTCGGGACGGCGACACTCCGTAACCGCGACTCCGCGATAAGTAATAGAAACCGGGCGCGCTCGCGCGGAGCGAAGCGGGCTGAGCGGGGGAGATGAGCGGAGCGAGCGGAGAGAGATGAGCGGAGCGAGCGATGGGAGCGGGGAGAGATGAGTGGAGAGGGATGAGCGGAGCGAGCGGTGCGAGCGGAGGGAGATGAGGGACATGAGCGGAGCGGAGCGAGCGGTGCGAGCCCGAGTCTTACCTTGTATATTATCATCATCATCATCATTTCAACCAATAGACGGCCACTGCTGGACATAGGCCTCCCCCAAAGTTCTCCACACAGATCGATCCTGTGCCACCCGCATCCAAGAGACTCTCACGACCTTCACCAGATCGTGGGTCCACCTGGTGGGAGGCATGCCACGGCTGCGGTCTCCACTCAAGGACCTTTCCACCCCAACGGCCGTCTGTTCTCCTCGCAATGTGCCCTGCCCATTGCAACTTGAGCCACACAATTCTTTGGGCTATGTCCGTGTCACGGACTTAGCCTATTTATAAAGAGTACTATTTATAAAGAGATAACATTTATTGACAACCTCAAACGACATAGCGCCATTATTGATCAAGATTGGAACTAACAGCATTAACAGTAACATTTCGAAGACGCTAGCAGTGTTTGTTTCAGAGACCAGATTCCTAATCCGAAGGATGTTGATCCTTTGAAGCCGAGAGTGTTGATTCTTCGAAGACGCTCTCCTTAGCGTGTAAACAATTACTTCTTGTCTACTCAATGATGTACACAAATATGATAAAGTTCATCTGTTCACGGAACCGAAAGACCTTTCGAAGATGCCTTTGCATATTATGCAGTGTTTTGATTTCAGAGACTACATTCATATCCGAAAGATGTTGATCCTTCGAAGACGCTCTCATCAGCGTGTATAAAGTGATTATCTTCAAGGTCTTTACACCAAATGCACACAAGTACAATGGTTGTCTTTTTCCAGACTTAGAATATGAGAAACTTTCCGTGCAAACAGTGTTTGCCTGTGGGGCCTTTACACTGTATTATTGTCCGAAAGATGTCGATCCTTTCGAAGACGCTTGCCTTCGGGGCCCACATAGCGCTAACGCTTGCTCACGGAGCCTACATAGCGTTCACACATGCCTACGGGGCCCACATAGCGCTAACGCTTGCTTTCGGAGCCTACATAGCGTTCACACTTGCCTTCGGGGCCTTAGAGCGCACAAATAACAACGCTTGCTTTCGGAGCCTACATAGCGTTCACACTTGCCTTCGGGGCCTTAGAGCGCACAAATAACAACGCTTGCTTTCGGAGCCTACATAGCATTCACGCTTGCCTAAGGGGCGTACATAGCGTTCACACTTGCCTAAGGGGCCTACATAGCGTTCACGCTTGCCTAAGGGGCCTACATAGCGTTCACGCTTGCCTAAGGGGCCTACATAGCGTTCACACTTGCCTAAGGGGCCTACATAGCATTCACGCTTGCCTAAGGGGCGTACATAGCGTTCACACTTGCCTAAGGGGCCTACATAGCATTCACGCTTGCCTAAGGGGCCTACATAGCGTTCACGTCTGCCTTAGGGGCCTCAACGTGTTAACAGTGCTTGCTTTCGGAGCCTTCGCACTGAGAGAATCTCACAGAACAGCAACGCTTGCCTGAGGGGCCTACACAGCGTTCAGACAAATATGATTCCCTGTTTACAGAACCGGCAGACGCTATACCTGTCGAAGACACCCTGCCTGAGGGGCCTTTGTATGTTTACAAAATTATATGAACATAACGAAGGAATGCTTGCCTTCGGGGCCCTTACAGCATTCACACTCTTCCTACAACACATTGACATAACAATGGACCTTTGCCTTCGGGGCCTCAATGACGTCCTCACGTGCTTGCTGAAAGAGCCTTGTAGCACTTACAGAACTCAACACCGAATGCTAGCCTTCGGGGCGTTCAAAAGCATTCACACAGTGCATGCTTGCGGAGCCTAAGCACTAACGCCACACAACATACAGCGTTTGCCTTCGGGGCCAATATAGCGCTTTACCTACTCTACATATAATAGTAAATATCATACATTTAACGCCTTCAAAGTATTCACACAGTGCATGCTTACGGAGCCTAAGCACTAACGCCAGACACTATACAGCGTTTGCCTTCGCGGCCAATATAGCGCTTTACAGACTCTTCATATAGTAAATATCTGATTACATTTAACGACTTCACAGCGTAACCATAGTGCCTGCTTTCGGAGCCTCAGCACAAGGTTCAACCATCTGGAAACGCTTGCCGAAGGGGCCCTTGTAGCGTTTGTACAGTGCCTGCTTATGGAGCCTAAGCACTTTTATTTATCCTATTCTGAAATGGGGTTGATCATAACCCTGAACAAAGAACTGGAGCTTGGAGCCGGGTCGAAAAGAGCCGGTTCGAGCGGAGCGGAGCTGGGTCGAGCGGAGCCGGGTCGAGCAGAGCAGATCCGGGTAAAGCAGAGCGCAGCCGGGTAGAGCAGAGCGGGACCAGGCTGAGCTACGCTGGAGTGGACCAGTATCCTTCGGGGACCGAAGGAATGCAGGATGGCCGAACTGTTGGACGAACAAAATCGGTTGCCTAGGACAGCACTAGGCGTACCCCATCCCTAACGTCATCTGACAGTAGAACTGTCATTCACTTCATTCAGAGATAGATTCGCGCGCTCTGGCGCTCTGTGATTGTGATATTAATTTATTCGAGTAAAACTGTGTAATACCATTTAAAATGCGTTTCATTGTTAATAGTACCTATGTTTAATCAGGCTATGTGGGCGTAACATCTACTTATAGCTCACTATGTATAGAAACAAACCATTTTACTGAAACTGGGACTCGCTTACTTCAGACCCGAAAGTTATTTCTTAATACTGAATTATATCAGGGGAAAATAATTACAACGTAAAATATTAGATATATAAATTATTAAGTTTTCATTTCACTACCTACCAGTAACAAAAATAGCTACACTTAGAGGGCATGGCTATGAAGTAGTCCCTTATCAAAGTATTGATAGTAAAAGTCTTACTAAATAAAACTTATCTGCAAAATGCTATATAGGTATAAGCCTAGAAAACGAAACGAGTTATTAACAGAGTACTTAGTCTACAATTTGGGAGAAACACCACTGAGCATGACAATTGCAGGATCCCATTCCCGGATGCCCTCCAGCCTATTTGCGGACATCAGAGAGGATCAGAGGAGGTACACCGGGACGGTCACAGGCAAACGCTTAAGCAGAAACGCAACTCCACTTTTGTTTATAATACACATCAAATCACACACACGCCACAGCGCGTTACATCTTAGACCTCTTGTCACTTTTCATCAGGTGAGGTCAGGTCAAGTGGAAACCCATTTAATATTTAAAAAAATCTGGGAAGACTTCGAAGCTGTTATGATGAAGAATGACATGACTGAAAAGGGGGTGAATGGAAGAAAAAAACATATAGCGCCGACCCCAGTTAACCTGGGATTGGTTAGTAAAGCTAGAAGTAGTATTAGAGGAAGAAGCCACGAGAATTAGACAAGATTTCCCACACAGTATCCTACGCAAACCACCAGGATCTCAGAATTAAAAAGTTATATCGGTCCTATCGAACTATGTAGCCTGATCCTTACTGTGTGTGCCTGCGCTGTGCCCGGCCTGGCAATGTTATTGGTCGGAATCGGTTCGGGGCGCAATTAATTGGGCAAGAACAGAGGTCTGTGGCCGGTGGCGTACACTAATGCGAATACACGCTGCCTGATGAATCGGCAATATTTAGATAAGAATAGACCTCATAAAAGAGGTTTCTACAACATTTTCCTGCGTTAGTTTTCCCTAACGACAACAACCCCAACATGTTTAAAGCTTGAGTAAATAGGCTAGTTTCTTTCTGGTGAACTCAGCTAGTGGTAGCCTTTTTCTTAATTCTGGGGTTTTGACTGAGTGTGAAACAAAGATCTGGACTGTACACAATAATATGCAATGCATCTTTTCCAAATTATTTACCACTCATCTAGGCACTTTTTAGGCTTTACATTAATAACCTATTTCTGAAATACTTTAAAGATTATTTGATTTTTCTTTTATTTTTTCAAATAAATACCTACTGACCGTGAAAGCTTTCAAATCAAATCAAATCAAAATCTCTTTATTCAATTTAAGTCCTTTACAGAACATTTCGCTCATAAGATGCTACATAGACGTAACTTCAAAAATCGTGAAAATTACTTATAAGCGCCATTACATTTAAAAAGTGATATTTTTTATGATGAAACAAAGACGCATAATCATTTCCTTATTTTTGGGGTAGATGGCGCGAGTTGTCTTTGTAGCTTTACCGTAAAATTGCACAATACTTGGTGCGACAGTGACCGATCAGTCAGTTGCGCGGGGGGGGCCCGTTGAGTGTGGACATCGCTTGGACATAGTTCGTCGTAACTGTAAGTTATGCCATTTGTTGTATTTGTTACTGGAGAAACAATGGCGTAAATGTCGCCTGCTACCTATCACATAAAAAAAAAAAAAAAAAAAAAAAAAAACTGTATACAGGAGTGGGTACGACATGAGAGTTCAACATGAGTTTCGTCTTGTCCATGTTCATTTTGAGACCCACTTGTTGAGAGACTCTACTGAGGTCGTCGAGCATTCTGCTTAGGTCTTCCAAGGTCTCAGCCAATGAAGTGACTACGACATCATCGGCAAATCGAAGGTGCGTCATGTACTCGCCATTTATATTGATGCCATGTCCACACCCATTCCAGAAGCTTAAAAATAACGTCCTCCAACAAAGTTTGTGAACAGTTTCGGCGATATGACGTCACCCTGTCTCACACCTCGCTGGAGTGGTATAGGCTTAGACTTCTGGTCCTGAAGACGGACTGACATGGAGGCGTTTGCGTACAGGGACTGCAACACTTGTATGTACCGGTAGTCAATTCGGCACCTTTGGAGAGACTGTAGCACGGCCCAAATCTCGACAGAATCAAAAGTTTTCTCATAGTCCACAAACGCTAAGCACAATGGCAGATTGTACTCCTCGGACTTCTGTACAACCTGCCGCAGCGTATGAATGTGGTCTATGGTGCTAAAGCCTTTGCGGAATCCGGCTTGTTCAGGAGGCTGAAAGTCGTCCAACCTACGTGCGAGACGGTTCGTCATAACTCTCGAAAACAGCTTGTATATGTGACTCAGTAGCGTGAAGGGCCTGTAGTCCTTCAATTGGGATTTATCTCCTTTCTTGAAGAAAAGCCACACCTCGCCAGTATGCCACGCTTTGGTCGTCTTTCCCTCGATGATGACGAAGTTAAATAGCTTCTGAAGGGCTTTCAGGACCGTTCGTCCACCTGCCTTCAGAAGCTCCGCTGTGACTCCGTCATCATCCGGTGCCTTGTCGTTCTTAAGCTGTTTGAGAGCTATGCTAATCTCGTACAGGCTGACGTCCGGGATATCTTCGGTGTAGTGCCGGGTTAATTTGTTATTTCAGCCAATAGACGTCCACTGCTGGACCTAGGCCTCCCCAAAGTTCTCCACACAGATCGGTCCTGTGCCACCCGCATCCAATGGACTCCCGCGACCTTCACCAGATCGTCGGTCCACCTGGTGGGAGGTCTGCCACGGCTGCGGCCTCCTGCGCGTGGCCTCCACTCAAGGACCTTTCCACCCCAATTGCCGTCTGTTCTCGCAATGTGCCCTGCTCATTGCCACTTCAGCCACGCTAATAATTAGTAATTTGGCCTGATTGGAAACAATTTAATTCCCAGCTACTATGCAAGATTTAATGAGGGACTTTTTAGAAGTGACGTGAAGTAAGTTTGCCAAAGCTACTTGTTACTTAATTATCTTCTGATTAACTAATATTTAAAATAGCAATTGAAAAGGGCTATGCTCGGAGTATCTTTGAAGGACCGCAAATGATGTAATCCGACAGAGACCCAGAGTCACCGACAAAGCCCACCGAATTAGCAAAATGAAGTGGCAGTGGGCTGGTCAAATTAGCCGCAGAACTGACAACCGTTGGAGCCATAAAGTCCTTGAGTGGAGACCGCGACTCGGTAAACGTAGTGTTGGACGCCCTGTTACAAGATGGGATGACGACATTCGAAGGCTGGCTGGAGTAAGCTGGATGAGAGTGGCCGAAAATCGGGAGCGGTGGCGTGCTTTGGGGGAGACCTATGTCCAGCAGTGGATGAGCGCGGGTTGCTAATGATTAAAATAGCCATTAACAAGGATTTTTGCTGTAAACTCGTGATCATTGCGGGCTAACAAAGTATTTTTAATTACTACTATTATACGTATTAAGTGCAAAAAGACGCATGGTCCGTGCTACAAAGACACATCTGGTGGCAACTCTAAAGTTTGATAAGTTACTGTTATATTTTTTTTGGTTTTTGATTTTGTAGTCGTGTACTTTGAAATAAAAGCAATAAACGTTACAAATTGTTTTATTATAATAATTTGGACTCGATTAAACAGTGAAGTTACTGTCTCCAAATGGAAGTCCATTTGGAGAAACAGTGACGCAACTGGGGGGGTGTCATAAAAAAAAAAACCATTTTAGAGGGCGAGACTCACTTTTATTTTAGCGTTTTTCCTTTTTTGTTAAAATACAGTATCTGAGCTATATAAACCAATATATAGGAACGTTCTAGCCCTCATCGTTTTCAGGTAATGCCTGCTAAAGAGTAATTTTTTTTTTAAATTGCATTTTCTACAAACTTGTAAAATGTAAGTTACGTCACTGTAGCATCTTATGTGCGATTTATGAATGTCAAATTTTATAATCTACTGCTGATTCGGAAGGTCAATGTGGTCTTCAAACATTGGTCTCAATAGTTCTCAATAGTAGTAGCTTTTTAAAACTTACATTCGTTTATGTAACAATCAACTGTTTAGCGGCTTGACACATTTTCCACTTCCAAGGCCTTGAATAGGTACTTGCGATTTTAATAAGTACGAGTAAGTGCAATAAAAATGCCAGACATGTTATTGTTACTTGATTGCAAAAATTCAGTAAGCAAATTGAAATACCAAAAATAATACTTAAATAAAAGCCTAACATACGAATTTGTCTCAGCTTTCCGCGAAACTATTAAATGCCGATCGACCGTTTTCCATATGAAAGTCCTTGCGAGCCAATCGCGAGCCGCGAATAGCTGAAGTAGGTCGCGTGCGCATAATTTATGTCCAATAAGCGACGCCGACGGCCGTTTGCGTTCGATTCCAATTGTAAAAGTGGAAGTTTTAAATATGCAAAGGGAGGTTTTTGCATGATTGGTGCTACCAAGTTGCAGATACGATTTCATGGTGTAATGGCAATTTTAACATCTCTGTGCCGGTAGGAACACTTTAAGGAAATCGTCTGTAATTACCAAATCTTTAAATAAAAAGAAAATAATAACCCTCGCCATTTATTTAATACAACATTTTGTGGCGGCGGCCATCATAAACCAGCGGCCATCGAACATAGCTTAAAAACACTCCCAACTCTATAATCTTTTAAACAAAAGTGAAACAAAATTAAAATCGGTTTATCCATTCGGGAGCTAAGATGCCACAAACAGACGCGTAAAACTTAATAGTACCCCGTCGTTTTCACGTCAGGGGTTAAAGACGGTCCATATCAGGCGATATACGACATATTTTGTTTTGAGATGTTGCGGAGATCAAACATACGATCCTACTCGAACCCGTGTCCCTAACTAAAGCGCTAAACGGCACTGTTCTTGCTTTTAAAAATATACCTGCATTATACATAATATAATTCGAAGTATATTGTTCGAATGAGGAATTTTTAAAAATGTAAAGATAACCTAAGTGCGAAAACTTATCGACATTAGTAAGAATTTATGTGAACAACTCGACCGCGGGATTCGGTTATGTAAAACTTAAGTGCCGTATTTTGCAACTTTCAGAAGGTATTTTTCGCGGAACTTTCTTGGAAGAAAGGTAACCCAGATCTTACTACATTCAGTATTGATAGGTATCTTTTGTTCTATTCTTGCTGCTAGCATAATACTCTTATTTTTAAAACCAATTTACAATAATAAGGCGTTTTGGAATGGACTGAACAACGAATGAAAACGACTGACGATGGACTGAAAACGACGTGATCGAAGGCACGTCATGTTGTTCTGAATAAAAATATTTTACTTAACTAATTCCTAGTTTTCTTGCTTACTATATTATTAACTAAAAGTAGTCACCCACACAAAAGCAGACCAAGGGGTACACAGTTTGTTATTACCTAAAAAAATATATTAACATTTGTCGAGAGCCTGGCGCGATGGCGCCCCGAAATTGTTAAAAATAAATCCAGTTTAGTAGCTAAACATTTAAATCAGTTGGCACCGCTAGTGCGCCTTTCCCCTCGCTTTAATAAAAAGAACTCGTAAACTTTAAGACGCAGAAAAACTTTCAGGGAAGAGGTAAGCATTTTCATCAAGCTCCTAAACGCCTAAGTGGACTTAGCTCACCCTCTCAGGTAAGTTAGGCGAGTCCGGTCCGAGGAAAAGAGAAGAAACGTTAACTAAGTACCTCTCAGGATATTATCTTGTTAGTAATTGTATTCTTGGCGAAATACGTTATAAAGCAACCGAAGTTCGTAAAAGCTGTTTTTGTCTGAATTAGACTACTTATCTCATGTACCATTTTCTTACACCTATCAGCACATGTACCTAACTAGTGGTCCGCCCTCACTTTGCTTCGAGTGCTTTGCTACATCGCGCTAGTTTTTCGTGTTTTATAAGGTATAAATGCTATGAATATGTCCATTAGGAAGCTTGTAAAAGGATATGTTTTTGGGTGATTTTCCCAAGCACTTTTTTTTAGCGGCGAAGCTGAAAATCGATGTATCGAGAGCTACTAGTGACAATTTTTATTTTTTTGGTAAATATTTGAACTATTATTTATGACATGTCATCAGCGTTTTAGCCTTTAGATATGTATTTATTAGTTTAAAAAATGTTGGAAGACCTAAATTCTAATTACGGTGGACTGTCCGAATTGCATTAGTTTACAATAAAAGTGTTATTGTAAGTTTTTGATGAATAATTGTAACTTTAAAATAATGTACACTTAAAATACAATAGACGAGACTTCAAATTAATCAAACAGAATTATTTAAATATTAATAATTGGAATTTTATATCGATCTCAAAAATGTCCCAGCGGAAAATAGCAATAACGGTGGCGCGTTTTGAATCCTTCTTTACTTGTCACGATGTGCTTTGGGAGACACGAGCTCTGCTTCCTCCTACCGCTCAGTGTGTCCCCATGATCGGGATTAAAGGACATGCGGCGCGCTGTCATCGTTTTCCCGCCAAACAAGTAAGTACTAGTTGCGGTGGCGCAGGAGAACGTTTTTCATCAATACCGGTGGCATGTATTTTGAGCTGTCTTTTCTCCTTTACATGAAATCCAGTTTTATAGCTTATTGAGATTAAGTTAACTGTCATATTTATAGACTGTAAGTTAGTGGTGGGATAATATATTTTTTTATAATAGCAATTTTGTTACTGTTTCTAAGTCCGGTGGTGCAATCCCGGTGGCTCCGGTGGCGAAATATAGCGCCACCGTAATTGTACAGTGCCACTGAAATTGATTTTCTACTAACTACAGTACATTTCTGGACTCTTTCCACACCCTTTGTGCCGATGAGCAACGGCGAAGAACTTGTCACTCCACATCTCATTTCCTGGGTCTGGGATGTTTATCTTCAGACCCATTTCCCGAGCTTCTCGTCGATGGTCGTCCAGTTTGGCCTGCATGTCAGCTCGTGTGTGGCTCAACAGGCAAAGGTCATCGGCATAGTCCAAATCTTCCAATACGTTGGACAGTCCCCACTCTATGCCTCAGCGTTTGTTCTAGGTTTAATGCATAATGCCATCCAGAGCGACAAATAAGAGGAGAGGCGAGAGGAGACACCCCTGACATACCTCCGGATCAACTGGTACGTCCTCCGAGACGAGGCCTTCATGCGTATCGACTCTACAGGAATAGTTCCAGTAGATGGCCTTGATTATGTTGGTGATCTTCTCGGAAACTCCGATTTCACGAGCCACCAGATAACGTTTCATTTTAGATAGCGTTTCAAAGACTTTTTCGAAATCCACAAAGGTCACATACATTTCCCTTCTGATGCCTGTTTAAAGATTATTCGCAAGGTGTTGATCTGGTCAGTACACGATCGGTTGGGTCGAAAGCCAACCTGCTCTTTGCGAAGAAGAGCTTCGACGGCCCTCGATACGATAGTCTGTGTAGGATGATCCAAGAGAGCTCTTCAAAAGGAATTGAGAGCAAGGTGATGCCTCTCCTGTTGCCACATTCACTAAGGTGTCCCTTCTTGGGTACGGTGGTGAGAAATCCTTTTTTTTTCTCTAATCCTTGGGCAGCTCTTCGGCCAGCCAGCTGTTCTTCAAGAGGGGATTCAGCACGTTCGCAGCGGTCCAGACATCAGCTTTTAGAATTTCCGCTGTGATGAGGTCCACTCCTAGGGCTTTCCCGTTTTTCGGGTATTGGATGGCCTTCAATACTTTTCCTCCTGTAGGGGGAGACAACATCAATGTTGCCTTATATATCTCCCTGAGATTACTGGCATTGTCAGTGCGTTAAGCTCGTTCGGCAATACTGTCAGCCCACAATCGGCGATCACGACGGGTACTGCGGTAAATTTTTCTGCGAATCTGTCGGTATTGGAGGTTGTTGAGCTTTGGATGGAGAGAGAGTTGAAGATGGAGTTCCCGTCTTGTCTCAATCAGGTTCCAGGTTTTCTGAGACATACCGTCTTCGCGTGTATGTGTTTTGTGTCCAAGGACGGCGGAGTTAGTCTCTGTATGGGCCATTTTGATATGGTTCCACTCCGCGTTGACAGAAAGTGTAGAGACATTTTCGAGAGCGGAAAAGCGATTTCGCAGTTTTAGCCCAAAGGCGTTGGCCAGGTCGATTATCTTGCGAGCTTTGCTGTTGAATCGGGCCGTGATGATTCGCTCTGAGATGGGTTTCCAGTCCAGTAGGCTCTTCGTCGCAACGTGAGAAAGGAGGACTCCTACGCCGTTTTCACGTACCTACGCCTTCTTCATCCTCCTTCCCAGATTAAAAAAAAGTAAGGCCCCTGGACGTTCCCAGTTCTCCGAATCCATTCCTACGCACTTGCTGTGGACGAGTATTTGCAGCTTGTATCTAAGCATTTCTGCTTCCACTGAGGCTAGTCGGCTATCCTCGCAGAGTGTTCGCACATTCCAACATGCTATTCGTGACCGTATTTTCATGCCAAAGGTCGTTGTAGCTTTATCGGTCCGGTTTTGTACTTCTTCAGTTTCTTCAGCTGGGTTCAGGTAAGCCAGTGATTATTTCACTATACCCTAGCAAGCTAGTAGGGCTGCCACCTTGGAGCCTGCAAGCGTGCTCGGTTTTGTTTCGGGTTTCCTTTCTTGTGAGTTTGGTTCGGTTTGGAGGCGCAGAAGACTCGCCTTTCGACCTGAGCTCAGCTGCACCTCAAGGTGGCGGCCGTGTGGTTGAACGGTTCCAGGAGGAACGACGGTGACGTGAGGTGACTTGGACTGGCTAGGGCTCTGCTTAAACTTGGTGTTCCGCCACTAGCACTGCAGATGGTTTCTTAGCACTTTATTGGCAATGCCGTTCTCACTTACTAACAGTAATTCCCACTAAGACCATACCCTGATTCCCCCCTCCCCCCCCCCCCCTTACGACTATTGCTATGCAACAACTTAAAAACTGATCATATTCTACACGACTATTACCTTTATTAAAAAGTCATACAGGTTACATTAATTAACATCAACTAATGTGTACCTATATTAACGTGATTGCAATACAGCTACATGTCATATATTATATCTAATTAAACTCAGGTTTTTAATAATTTAATTCAATAAATGACAATAAACAATAAAATTGTTTATTTATTATAATTTCGCTGGCTTAAAATAATCGCGGTGGTAGGGATTAAATTACGGTGGCTCAAATACAATTACGGTGGCTTGTAAAAATTTCAAATTGAAATATCTCTAAAAATAATTATAATATTTTAATGCCTCCTATATTTTTGAATACTACAATGTTTATTCTATTATGTGCCTCCCATAAAATGTATGTAAAGTGGTTTTAAAAATTCGCCACCGTAATTAGGCAAAAATGGAGTTTGTTGAAATTCACCCTTTTGATCCTTCAAACTCAGGATTTTTAACTGGCTATACGTACATACCAACTGAACTACATAACAGCTAATTAACATTACTCAGCGAATTCGTTGGTTTTCGAATCCCAACTTAAAATCGCATTGTTTACTTAAGAATAGTTGCTTTTAACTTAAAATAAACTTACTGTTATAACTTGCTAAAACACTAGGTACTTGCAACTTAACTCTTTAACCGGAAAATTCAGGACCCCAGAGACGGTCTCTGAAAGAGATTGTGACGAATTGGAACCCACCGGGGACGACGCGGGGAACTACGCTCATTGTTCGCTGGTGAGCCATTTTGTTTGCTAACTAGATGACGAGTCCGTCTCTCAGGACATTACGTCTAAATTGATTCCTAGAGTTATCGAAGTATTTTTCTCTGCGTGAATTAGCACTAAGGTCTGCAAGAGGGGAGGGAGGTTTGATCGAGTCTTGAAAGATTAATGGATTGCCATCGAAGTTCTGTGGCATCGGAAGGCGTAGGTACAATTGCCGATGATGCGGCGATTTCGACAACCAGCTCATATATTAAGAACCGTAATCAAATGAGTTAGTGGTTATGTAATTCATTCCGAGTGCTAATGTACCTCTAGAGCTGCTGAGCTGCCTATCAAGTGTTTGATTGCTAGACATTTCTAGAAATATTGCTTTTATTGGATACGGGCTACTAGGCACGCCCTCACTTTTCTTCGGGATAAAGTTTCAAACTGAATCACAAGATGGTGCTGGGCGTGAATTACATCGCACTAGTGTTTCGTTTTTGCGGTTTACCTAAAAGCTTTTTTTATGTTTGTGATAGCAGATGACCTCGCGGATCGCCTGATGGTAAGTGATTGCCGCCTCCCATGGACACCAGCAACATCAGTAGATTCACAAGCGCAGCCAACCTTTAATCCTCTTTCCCCCAATTGGGCCTCCGGTACCCTTACTACTCGACGAAACACGCCGGTGTTCTGTAAGGGCATGGTATCACTCAAAAGTATCTAAATATAATACAGCTTGAAATTACACCCGTTTGTGCCGTTTTTGAAACACTACAGCTATTTTAGGTACTTCTGTAGTAATTGAAATATTAAAATACATTTCTACAAGTAATATTTAAACAGAAACGGGTCTTAGAAGAGTAAAGCAGAAGAATATTAGATAATTAGGTGTCTGTCTGTACTCAGAGTCGCTTCGTTTGATTTTCATTAGAAGTTGTACAAGCCTAGGATTTAATTAATTGTTATTGGCTTGGAGACCTGTATTTCTTTCGTTAATGAGAATAGAAATAGCTTTGAGATTTTTTTTCAAACCATCTGTTATGCCTAATGGGCAGTAGTCGAATTATGTAGTCCAATTTGGGGTCAACGATCTGAAAAAAAGTAAATTAGGGTATGCCTGCGTTATTTCGAGATTTCGGAAATTTTCATTAAAATACCTTTCATAATTAGTACACTTATACTTAAGTAATACATTATCATAAGGATGAATCACTTTTATCAAAATAGTAATCAACGTATAAGCACCGGGGCGACAAGTCCATATTCAGATTTCGTTAATAATTGCACACCTAAATCCGTTCACGATGTGAACTCAGGGATGGCGCGTTCTTAACCCACTGAGCTACCATCGCTATTCAGTATTCGTAGATAATTTGCGAAAAAAAAACTTATTTAAAGTAAAATCTTTCTTAGTCTCAAAGTTATTTGAATTTAAATGTTCATAGTACATAAAACCAAGACTGTTTTCCCGACGAGGTGAGTAACTTATGACCCGGACAAATGTTCGCAATAACGCTCTAATCGCTCGCCACACCAGATGTAGTTTCCACTTCACTTCGCTCGCAAGTCGAACCTCCAGAACCTTTTACACCCTTTTCGTACCTTCAACCTCTTTATTTTTAGTCCCCAGGGTCCACTACTTTAGGTTGCTAAAGCTTAGATACCCAATTTAACCTTCGTGATTTCACTCATTTTATATGATAGGTAGCAAGCGTGCGGATCACCTAATGGTTAACGATTGCCGCCGCTGATACCTACACACTCGTAACTATTAGTGAATTATAAGCTCATCTACCTACTCGTCTGCTACCTATCTAATAAAAAAAGTCTAATAAAGAAAACGATGTCCATCTTTTTAACTCCCTTTCCCTCCCAATTGAGCCTCCAATCACTTCCTCCACGAAACAGCGCCGTCTATTTTCAGTGAGGCCGTGGTATCACTCTAGCTTAGGGCCCATTCATGCCAAAGCGTAGCTCTCCCACAGTATCTAAGCCTAATAAGGAACCATAAAAATAAAACTACACGGTGAGATTGATAGCTTTCGTCCTAATGGCGCGAGAGCTTAATTAAAAAGCTCGTAAGCTCTGCGACCCGCGACACGTCGGGACCTGGGGGAAATCAGCTGCTTGCTGACTTTTGTTGATTAGTCGGATGTAGCATAGTATGTTAATGGTTGACAAAAAGTGCAGCAGTCGCAACGCGAGTAAGCAAAGCTTATTTTTATGTCACTAAAGAAAGAAAGAAAATACATTTATTAATTTGGACACCACAACACATGTGATGCAGACAAATGACACAAACACAATAAAATACAAACGAAAACTAAAATCTGCAGGTGTCGTAGGACCCAGAAGCCTTTTTAAAGTCTTAAAGGACTCAAACAATAAAAAAAAACACTTGCAGCGCACTTGTGACACCATTGGTGTTGCAGGTGTCCATAGGCGGCGGTAATCGCTTACCATCAGGTGATCCGTCGGCTCATCTGCCACCTATATCATAAAAAAACAAAGGAAATAAGACTAGTTTGTGCGCACTCTCCCACTAGGTGAGCCCCCCAAAATCAGCCACCCTATAAGGTGGAAAAGCGGCATAATGCATCTTATAAGTCAATCAATTCAGAGGCTCAGATAACTCTATACCAATTGTGTTAAATTTATTCAGGCGTTCAGTCTTTTTTTTTTTTTTTTTTTTTATACTAGAGGCGGCAAACGAGCAAGCGGGTCACCTGTTGGTAAGTAATCACCGCCGCCCATGAACATCTGCGAGATCAGAGAGGTTGCTGATGCGTTGCCGGCCTTTTAAGAAGGAGTACGCTCGTTTCTTGAAGGTCCCTAAGTCATAGCCGTCAGGAAATACTGCCGCAGCTAAACTATTCCACAAGACTGAGGTTCGCGGGAGAAAATTCCTCGAAAAACGCACAGTACTAGATCGCCAACCATCAAGATGATGAGGATGGAATGACAGCCGCTTGCGTGTGGTTCGATGTAAGAATTCAGCCGCAGGAAGTAGATCAAACAATTCCTCGGAGCACTCCCCATGATAAATGCGGTAAAGAATACATAGCGAAGCTATATCTCGCCGCAGAGCCAGTGGATCAAGCTGACTGGAGAGACTCAGGTCAGCGACAATTCGAGCAGCCCTACGTTGAATACGATCAAAAGGAAGAAGTTGGTACTGAGGTGCTCCAGCCCAGAGATGGGAGCAGTATTCCATGTGGGGCCGAACTTGTGCCTTATAAAGTTGAAGTCGATGAGCTGGCGTGAAATACTGCCCCGCTCTATTAAGAACACCTAGTTTTTTTGAAGCTATTTTAGCTTTATCCTCCAGATGACCGCGAAACTGGACATCGCTCGAAATATCGACACCAAGAATCCCAATAAAAGGCTTAGGTTTAAGTGGAATGCCTTGAAAATTGACGGCCAATTCGAAGGGACGTTTTTTAGCAGTTAATGCACACACTTGTGTCTTTGAGGGGTTAAAGTTGACTAAGTTAAGTCGCCCCCAGTTCGAAACAAGATTCAACATGTCTTCGACTTTAGACACAAGTGACTTCCGGCTCTCAATGACGTTTTCCAGAGAAATATTTGCACGTCCGGTATATAGTGCATCCCCAGTGCTATCGTCCGCATAGCAATGAATATTGTTCTGTGACAACATATCATTGATATGCAGAAGAAACAGCGTTGGAGATAGCACACAGCCCTGGGGGACACCAGCGTTTACGAGCTTCATATCTGAGCAAGAACCGTCGATAACGACTTTAATGCTGCGCCCAGTAAGAAAACTGGCGACCCACGTGCATAATTTCTCCGGAAGACCGTATGAGGGAAGTTTAGAGAGCAGAGCCTTGTGCCATACCCGATCAAAGGCTTTCGCTATGTCCAAACTGACAGCCAGAGCCTCACCCTTACTCTCTAGGGCCTGCGCCCACCGGTGAGTTAGAAATACCAAGAGGTCCCCAGCAGAGCGACCACTACGGAAGCCGTACTGACGGTCGCTTAATAGGCGGTTCTCCTCCAGGTATTTCAGGAGCTGGCGGTTCGTAATGGACTCCATTACTTTAGAGAGGATTGAGGTAATGGCTATAGGTCTATAATTGGACAGATCGGAGCGATCGCCTTTTTTAGGTATGGGGTGAACAAGGGCTGACTTCCAGTTTTTCGGTACTACGCCAGTGGAGTAGGAAAGCCGGAAAAGATGCGTTAAAACCGGAGCCAACTCCGGAGCACATACCCTCAGTACAATTGGAGGGATACCATCCGGCCCACTCGACTTATGGATGTCAAGAGAAAAGAGAGCCTTACGTACCAAATCTTGTCGGAATCGGACGTTTGGCATTGAGCTCGCACAAGGCGGTACAGTAGGTGGTGAGTTTCCTGAATCATCCAAAGTCGAGTTTGATGCAAAGAAAGTGCCCAAAAGGTCGGCTTTCTCCTTTGCAGTGTGGGCAAGGGTATCGTCTGGCTTGTGTAGTGGAGGGAACGACGACTGACTGAAGTTTCCCACGATGGCCTTGGCGAGAGACCAGAAAGCGCGGGTGCCCGATGGGAGGCGCGTTAGTTTCTCGCCAATTCTGCCAATAAACGACGACTTTGCTTTGGCAATATTTTTCTTATAAGACCTGGCTGCAAAGTTGTACTTTTTCTTAAGGACGCTGGTATTTGGATCATTAGATGCCACCGCTGTTGCCCAGGCTTGGTAACATTCTTGCTTCAGGCGGGATGCCAGCTTGCTAGAGCGACCAAACCAGGGCTGGGATCTGCCGCCGATGGGCACTGCAGAGCTTGGGATAAATAATTCCATTCCCTGCAGTATCACATCGGCTACAGACTCCGCAGAGGCATCAGGATCCTCCGACGTAAAGCAAACCTGCCGCCAAGGGTAGGATGCGAAGAAGCTACGCATACCGTCCCAGTCTGCTGACCGATAGTGCCAAATATGGCGAGTGCCCAGTTTCGACCTCTGAGTGCTGTCGAGAGGCACAGTGCTCCGTACAAGACAATGGTCGGAAGAGCCAAGTGGTGCATCGACAGACACTTGGTAGGCGTCGGGATGGGTGGTCAACAGAAGGTCCAATAAAGAGGGAGTATGGTCATCTATATCTGGTACACGTGTGACGGTTGATACCAGTTGAGATAGACCATAGGCCAAAGCAAAGTCATGAAAGGTTCTTCCCGCATGATCGGTAGTGAGTGAACCGAGCCACTCTGCGTGGTGGGCGTTAAAATCACCAAGTATCACGATCTCAGCGGTTGGAACCTGTTCCAGGAGCAGTTCAGTCGCCATCTGGATGTGCTCAACGAGTCGGTCTGTCTCGGTATTGCCGCTATGAGACCTGTAAAGGCACGCGTAGATACGAGGATGGTCAGTGCAGTCTACTCGTAGCCAAAAAATGGACAGGTCTCGTGCTTCAAGGTTGCTGAGGCGACGATAGCAGACATCCTCCCTGATATATGCGCATACGCCCGCACGTGGGACAAATGAGTGTTCAAGTGCGTAACCGGGGTAGCGTAAATAAGATATATCAGAAGGAGGGAAGATCTGCGTTTCGGTGAGAAATAGCAAGGCCGGCTTTTCCGTCTCAAGATGGTGATGGACGGCATTCAGGTTCGAATGTAAGCCCCTGATATTTATAAAATTCACATTTAGTGAATGCAGGGGTGCCTTGCTCATTCTCCCGCCTCCAGTGCAATCTAGCGGGTTTGTGCCCTCCCCAGAGTACGCAGGGCTGCCTGAGCAAGATTGCACAGGGGAGGATTCCCCTCCACATTGTGTGAAGGGACCTCCCTGGGTATCATTACATTGCAAAGCCGCTATCATATTGCTGAGGGGGGGGGGGGCCTCCGGCGCTCTCACAAACCAGACGAAACACAACAGAAGCAAAACACTGCTGTTATTTCACGTTAGTCTTATGTGAGAGGGTGGTACTTCCCCGGTCGAGCCGGCCCATTCACGAGGTATAAATACACTACTTGGCTCTACCACTACAGTCGTGAAGAAGTAACAAACATGCACACTTACAAACATTCGCCTTAAAAATTTTAGTGTGGTGTGATAATGGTATGCGGAATGAGGACACTATACACTATGGACGTATTAAAACCTCGTCATCTGAATCTTATTGTATCTTTTGTCAGTAATAGTCAGATTAGACTTGGTCTATTGTAGCTCTATCTTTATTCTTGGAAGCGCCGTTAAATTTTCTTTACAAACGATTACTCATTTCATTGTAAGAAATGTGTTGTTCAGTTGTATACTTTAAAGCAAAAAGTAGTCCAAGCGCTTAATCTTATTTCTATACCTAGATGAGTCGGTACGTTTGTACCTTGATCCCGAGCTCTGCAAGATATGTTTTTTTTTATGTGATAGGTAGGTCCTTCCTACTACAAACATACTCTTACAAAGTAATTTAAGAATAAAAGTGGCGAAGTGAGTTTCAGTTCTAAGTGTGGAGAACCTTAATAATGACAATAGTTGTTGATCACTGTGTAACCCAACACCTTTATTATAAAATGCAGACTAAAGGCATGGTTTAAAAATGATGCTCTCACTTTTATAAAAGTCACAAATGAAAGTGACAGCATAAGTTTTAAACCAAGTCTACCCTTAGACCACGTTTTGTAATAAGGGGGGATGAGTTGTAACGTGACTATGGCGCTTACAGCAGCGCCGAAATATCATAATTATTATCTATAGACTCAAAAATGGTGGAAGAAATGTTAAAAGGTATATGGTACTTGGTAGCATTCCGTAAATATTTATTTTTAGTGACTATGAAAATTTTAAAAAATACTACAACTTATAGTTTTTTTTTTAATTTTGTACGAAAACTTTATTAGCGATTTACAGACTCTACATCTACTTATCAAGTTTCAACATTATGGCGTCAGAGAAAAGTGCTTGTGACATACGGATGAACAGACACAAATATGACGATAGATTAGTCATGTCTTTTATAGGGTTCCATTTTTTGCCATTTGGCTACGGAACCCTCAAAAGAGGACCTCAAATCGTAGGCACTTGCTCGTAAGTAATTATTTAATAAATTGCGGTTAAATAAATGTATGAATGTAGGTATATAGTACGTAAGATTATAGAAGTCGTGTGTTATATGAAACTTAGGAACAATATGTTCCCAACTAAAGAAATAGTACTGTGTCTCCAACCACTGAGGTATTTCCCACAAGACGACGTAATTCCTGAGACAATTCTCAAACTTTTCTTAAAATTAGATTAACACTGGACACTCTCACAAAGAAAGTGCTTTTAGACACATCTTTGTCACTTAAAATATTAAAGAATTTTCTTACATCCACCTGCGCCCGTAACATTATTACTTTATTTTTGTTGTTTCGTAGTTCTAGAAACAAGAAATTCAAAGGATAGCTTACGTGCTTTGTAAATGGTTCGATTATTTATTACTATAAACTGTACCTAAACTCTTCTTGTGATGGTAATTTGCCAATGTCAAGTAGGTAATTAGTAGTTAAGGTAACAGTCCATCAAAAGATGTCATTAGAACTTAAACACAATCCCCCAATTAATAACGAAACGGGTTTTGTTATTAATTAACGGCGGGTAGGGGTACAAATTGCATCGACTGATGCAATCTAAAGGTTTAAAATATGTATTTAGTCAGCAAATTTGATGTTATCTTGTGCAGTGTCGTACAAAGGGATTTTGATATAAGAATCAACGATTCTTATATTTATTTATTGATCAGATCATCAACAAGATTTACATCTGTACAAGATAAAATAAAATTAAAATAGTCTTGTTTTTAACACTGCAATTGTGTGTCGAGTGTCTTGTCACGTGAGGGTTTGCCTATAAGTCTTGTACTCGTAGGTATATAGAATTATCTATAGAATTTACCTGTACATAAATAGCATAGATTAATGATAGATTAACGCTTGACCACAATCGCGTCTTATGGAAAGCGTCGATGAGGTCTAGGATGATACGCGTTTGCCATGAAAATGACTGTTTACTCTTGCCTAAAAGAAATGTTGATTAAGGGTAATAATCAGGAACACAGACATTTAACACAAAAAAAATTGTTTGCCCTCACTTTTTCAAACTAGGTGGCCCTAGGTGTAGAATAGATCGCGTAAGCGTTTCGTAATTTATGATTACCCAGAGCCTGGTGATTGTCTATAGAATTAACCTCTTTATAACCAGCATAGAAGACAGACTAGGTATCAAATATAGATAGATAGATAATGTGAGTGTAAAAATATGTATTTGTTGTACCTTCGTTCGTTTTCATTCCCGTAACACGTAAAGTATCACGTATCGGGTTCGTCTCAAATTGTTTTTGTTAATTAACATCTTCTCGCTCACTATATCCGAAAACATAATGCTACGGTTAATAATAGCAGGAGCGTTTCGTTATAACTCCAGTTTTATTACTCTTCGGTGCGTAAATAATAAACACTGGTACATAACGGGGTGATATGAATTTGAGAACTGTGACCTGATCTACAAAACACTGTAATTAGTAGAAATATTTTTTTTAAACAGGAACACGAAATATAAAATTATGCACTTGTTAATTTGTCCGCATTTGTTCTTGCGATAACCTTAG
>JABMDO010000852.1:0-21228 GCA_014851415.1 Cnaphalocrocis medinalis | reverse complement strand
CTGTTGCCAGGAGACCGGCCCCTGGCTGGGGTGGCCACAAGGTAGGTCTATGAAGGAGACTGGTGGTGCGAGGGCTTCGCGGTATTTGCCCCACGACTATCTCTCACGATGGACGATGAGGGAGTCCCAAGGGTTTTAGTCGGTATACCTCCCGCCGTCATGCGGGGGAATGCGTAACTTTACTGTAAAACCGTTTACTTTAAACCATTAAATACATAACAGTTACTAATAAAAATAAATAAGAATGAAAATTCCATAAATTAGATAATACTTATTACTGTTTGTCTTTGTGTAAATTCGTAAATATGAACACGAAAGTTATAAAAAAAATTCGCAAGATGTATTAGGCTGTTTCTTGCCGAATTTGACATAACAGCTAAACATTATCTTGCATTTAATTGTCATTCCAAGTTTACGGAGACATGGTCCCCATTCCAGAACTCCCTCCTCTTTATATGACAATTTTCACAGGAGGTACTGAATAGGTGTTATGTATGTTGCATTCAAATCCGTTCTACCCTAAGCTAGCGTGTGAGTGTGTTGTATGTGTAATTACTTGTGTTTGTGTGTAAATGTGTGTGTGTGTGGTATATATATTATGGGTGTGTGTGCATCGTCAGGGCGGTACAAATAATTGCTGTGCGCATAGTTTAGCTCTTAAGTTCCCGGTTGTTTGTTAGCCGGGTAATGTTTAGACCCATATGATTCAGGATATAATGAGTCTGATAAATTGTATATCTTACTGCGCTCACTCCGCTTCGGGACACAGTAGTTCAACAATGAACCAATAGATGGCGCTGGGCGTCAAATACATCGCGCGCTAGTGTTTCTTGTTTTTTGTTTACCTTTAAGCCTCTCGTTGTCTACAGAAGTTGTTCTTTTGAAGATCGAAAATAGATTAGTGTCAAATGGGGTGTTAATAACGGGAAAGCCTCAGAGTTTGTCTCCGTGAGGCGATTTAAGAAGACAAAGGGCAGTAAAAGGGCTGATTGCTCACAGCACCGCCGTGAGCACCACTAGACCACAAAACGTTAAGAAAGGACAAATCTTAAGACTAATATATTTTAAGGTAGCGTAAATTTTCATTGCGTATACTTAAGTTTAATAAAATGGAAACTGATACCTGTGACTACTTGAAGGTGTGTGCTAAATGGCTGCGACACAGTTGTAAAACTAATGTACATTTATATTGTTATTTATTAGGTTCTAAAAATGATTATTTATTTTTATTAAAAAATACAATTTTACAGGCGATATGAGCGAAATCATAATCACACTACTGAATAGGGATTAGTCGCAGGACAGATGGCTTAACGTGATTTTCGAGGCACGAAGGACAAGACCACCCACTTGCAGACTTTGGGCTGGCACTGAAAAGTTTTTGACAACATAACTCAGGTACTTAGGTGGCAATAAGTGACAAGTGGCGTAGAATAGATTAAAGTACACTCTCTTTTTTCGGAAGCCAGGTCAGAGATGTTAATTAAACCTTAATTGTCACTTAAGTAAAAATATTGACCTTAATTTTAATAAACGTAAAGACTATCCATAATTAAGATAACGAGCATTAAGGTTATGACGTTTCTGAGTACGACAGCGAGACTCGGATTCAGGTCGCTGAGCCAGCGGAGTAAGTAAGTAAGTAACTCATGTACAATTTTTGTCCCGACGAGCATTGAACCTTGGTGGTCACTAAGGCTTGACATTTAGGAAGGAGTTCGATTGATATGGAACTGCCCGAGCGCGAGTCGCTTGTGCTGTAGTGTTTCACGCCCCATTTAGGGAGAAGTGACATAGAGATGGGCTAAAGACACAGACTTTGTAGGGAGTAAAGAAACGCACCGGGAAAGAGCCCTTAGCATGTACCTGGTGAGCGTCTCCCAAGATTCGGTCCGTATGCCGAGGCGGTAAGAAGGACCATGGGCTGGTGGAGGGACTTGGTCTTGGGACTGTGTCTTGGTCTCACTAAACGGTTACAAAAATAAATCACATTTTTTTGGGCAAATTCTACAACATTCCTAACTCTGCTCCTTCGTTTACTACCCTTTTACTTGTTTACCAACAACCTTATTAGTTTCACTTTGTTTAACACGTCACTAGCAGTTTATGAAAAACTTGAGATATATCTTTTACTGCCAGAGTGTTATGTCAAACTGTATGAATGATGAGATAAGTTTAGATAGGATGTGTCTTAGAGTTATGTAAAAATTGACGATGAATGTAGCATTTCATGTTTAAGATAATGAAGTTTTTGGGGTATTTGAAGATAAAATGTTAAAGTGTCTGTGATATTTTTGGAAATGTTCGTGCAACATTTATCACTTATTTGCGAAGAAAATTCGACCTCCATTATGACAATAAAGCCACAATGACAGCTGTCAAACAACGTCTAATTATGGATTATATGGTGTTGAGGATCGACGGCTGGACCAGCCTCCTTTTATATTGTTTATGTTTTTATACGTTTTTACTGTTTTTGATATATTATTGCTTTGTTTTACTTGTACTTGTCAGTGCGTGCTTTTGATAAAAAACGTGAAATACATTAGTTCTGCTAATATCAGCTTTTGATTTATTAGCACCAAACTCATACCTATCAGCAGCGACCACACTTTACAGTCCATCGACAACATAGGTCCTATCGACCCGCAGTAAGTTTTTCTCTACATTTCCTATTTTCAACATTACCTATCATGTTCACCCGAAGCAAGGGCAACGTCCCTGAGAATGCCCCCCCAGTACTCCCCGAGTCTACTGTGGAACATTCGGAGGCTGTTCGTGTGGACGAGGCCAGTTTCCAGCCCGCCATCTCAAGTTTTGGCGCTGTCCCATCCCCTCGTTCCCCCGAACGGTCCCATCATTCATCATCTCATTGTTCATCATCTAAACAATCGTTACAATCCGTAGAAGCGCAACGCCTTGCGGCCAAGGCCCGCCACGCGCAGGCTGTTCTCCAGATTGCTAGGGAGAGAGCTGAGCAAGCAGCCGCAAGGGAAAAAGAACTAGCTGAGCAAGCAGCCGCAAGGCAAAAAGAGCTAGCTGAGCAAGCAGCCGCAAGGGAAAAAGAGCTAGCTGAGCAAGCAGCCGCAAGGGAAAAAGAGCTAGCTGAGCAAGCAGCTGCAAGGGAGGAGGAGCTGACCAACCTTAGGTTGGACGCCGAACAACAAGCGTTAGCCGCAGAACTGGCAGCGCTAGAAACCGGTTCATCCCGTCGGTCACTTCGCAGTCGTTCTAACCGTTCTGTTCTTTCGTGGGTTCACAGCTTACCTACCAACAGAGAGGCTGCAGCTTCGCGTATGGCACCCGCACCGGATAAGCCTGCGATCCCCGAAGCGGTGGGCCCGATTGTCACGCTGTGCCCGCCCAAGCATGCTGCGCCATCCCACCAAGAGCTGGGACACATCCAGTCAGAACCCTCTCATCCCCTGCGTAACCCTCTTTCGGATCATCCGGTTACACCTCAGATTTGTCAACCTTCCTGCTCATTCCATCCCATACCAACCGCCGCCGCCCCACAACCACCTTACCACGGAAATAGCGATATCAAAGAGTTAGCGCAGGCCATAGCCTCGCTTGGCCATAGGCCTAAAGTGACTGATTTACCGCTTTTCCACGGTAAGGCGACCGATTGGTTGGCCTTTAAACAATCGTATACTAATACGCATTCATCATTTTCAGCGTCAGAAAACATTACCCGTATTCGCTCCGCTCTTCGTGGCGAAGCCGCCGCAGCTGTCTCCGCCCTGTCTTTTACGTGTGGCAATCCGGACGAGCTACTTCAAGCCTTGGAGGATCGTTTTGCCCGCCCGGAATACATCGTTCTACAAGAATTGGCAGCTGTACGGGCGCTACCTAAACTACAGAGCGATTACAAGGATTTGAACGTAATCTCCTGCAAAATTCAAAATCTAATAGCAACAATAAAACATCTAGGCCAGTTAGAATATCTTTACTCTCCAGAACTTTTTTATACAATTTTATCAAAATTGACACCGCTTCTTCGCAGCCTCTGGACACGATACGCTGCTACACTTCCCGCTGGTAGCACGAAGTTGGAAATGCTCTCCAGCTTCCTCTGCGAGGAGGCGCGGTACCACACACAGTTTGGCTTATTACCCCAGGATTTCCAAATTCGCAGTGATAATCCTAATTCGAAACCTCAACGACGTGTTGAGTTTTGCAACACTACAAATATCACACATGACTCAGGCGTCTGTGGTGTTTGCAAGGGAAAGCATTCTCTTGCCGATTGTTCTAAATTCCAAAATTTATCTCCAGATTCCAGGTTGGTTTTGATTTTACAATTTAAAAGATGTTTCGGATGTCTCGGTAACAAACGTCATAATTGGCATAAATGCAGTCTGTCAAAGAGATGCAACATTGACGGCTGTCATCTTTACCATCACAGACTATTACATGGCGCCTCTATGCCATCGACAAAAAGTGAAGAGACTATCCAAAAAGTTTCTACCTCGGATTTTAAAAATGTAAACTCATCTCATCCATTACCGAAACCCGATAAGGAAATGTCGTACACATGCTCCGACGAGCACCCGCAGCACCAGAAAGTTCTGTTGCGAGTGCTCCCAGTTATTGTTAGCGGCCCTCAGGGCGAGTTTGATACTTTGGCCCTTTTAGACGACGGTTCGACGTCCACCCTTTTAGATGCAGATTTGGCGCGTCGGCTTGGTCTAAGTGGGCCGGAAGGTTGCATTCGGATGCAAGGTGTGGGGGGGATGGTCAAAGAAGTCAAAACAAATTATGTAAAATTCAAAATTAGGGGAAAATATTTGGACAAAGATTATTTGATAACAAATGCTAGAACTATAGAAAATCTTGATCTTTCGGAACAGAAGGTCGACTTCTCCGAGGTATCGAGATTTTCTCACCTTTTTGAAGTTGCGCAAGAGGTTTCCTTCACGGAAGGCAAACCTCTTGTCTTGATCGGAGCCAGCGACTGGCACCTCACTGTACCTCGCGAGATTAGGGCTGCGTCTCGCAATCAGCCCGTTGCAACCCTGACGCTGCTAGGATGGGTGGTACATGGAGGAGCTAGCAGTCGAACGCGCCCGGTAGATTTTGTTAATCATACGTCGACTTTGGATGACCTAGATTCTCTTTTGCGAGAACAATTCAAACTGGAGGCTCTTGGCATTTCAAAATTTCCGCGCTGCTTTGGGTCTCAACACAAAAGAGCACTCGATATTCTCGACAAGACGACCCGCCGTCTTCCTGACGGTCGTTTCGAGGTAGGTCTACCCTGGAAAGAAGACGAGCCGACCATCCCTGACAGCTACCCTCAGGCGTTTCGTAGGCTTCAGTCCTTAGAAAAAAAGATGGCAAAGGATGAAGAGTTCGCTACAGCTTACCATCAAAACATTGACGCCATGATCCAGAAGGGGTACGCTGAGGAATGTGAGGTTACTCATGACCAGTTAGTGAAAGATAGCTCCTCCCGGTTCTGGTATCTTCCTCATTTTGCGGTGGTGCACCCCAAAAAGAAGAAGGTAAGGGTCGTTCACGACGCAGCTGCCAAGACTGAGGGTGTTAGCCTAAACACTCTGTTGCTGACTGGACCTGACCTACTTCAATCCTTGTTAGGTATTTTGTTGCGCTGGCGCGAAGGCAACGTAGTTTTACTAGCCGATATTAGGGAAATGTTTCCCCAGGTTAAAATTAGAGATGTTGATAGAGATATGCAACGATTTCTGTGGCGCGACGGAAACCCTGAGGCTCCTGTCAAGGAGTATCGGATGACCTCCATGATTTTCGGCGCGGCCTCAAGCCCTTGCACGGCAATTCACCTCTTAAACAAAAACGCTAGGGAACATAGCCATCTCTATCCAGAGGCATCCGAGGAGGTACGCAAGAACACGTACATGGATGATTACGTCGCAAGCGTGTCTAGCGTGGAAAAAGCGGCAAGGTTGGCGCGCGATATAGTTGACCTTCACCAACTTGCCTGTTTCGAGATGCGCGGTTGGGTTTCTAACTACCCAGAAGCCCTCAGCTTGATTTCAGGAGATTTACGTGCTGCCCCAACCCAGGAGGTTCCCGTGCTCTCCCCTCAAGCTGATGTTAGAACGCTGGGTCTCTATTGGAATGCTTCCGAAGATGCTTTACGTTTCCATCCTGATTTCCCAGAGGAGTTTTTCCCCGTGCTGTCCAAACGCGTTGCTTTATCGTACGTTATGCGGTTGTTTGACCCGTTGGGTTTGTTGTCCCCACTATCTATCCACGGCAGGATTCTCCTTCAAAAGGCCTGGCTCTCTCAAATTGGTTGGGATGATCCCCTGCCCCCCGACCAAAATAAGCTTTGGGAACAATGGCGCCGTCAGCTGCTAAGCATTTCTGATGTGAAGTTACCCCGGTGGTATTTACAACGGGATTTTGAACCGGTCCGTCAGGAATTACACGTATTCGCCGACGCTAGTGAATCTGCATACGCTTGCGTCGCTTACTGGCGATTTGTAGACGCTTCAGGTCGGATTCACGTCTCGTTGATTGCCAGCAAGGCTCGAGTCACCCCAAATAAGTCCGTCTCTATCCCCCGGCTTGAGCTTCAGGCAGCACTATTGGCCGTTCGTCTCGCGGCAACCATATGTAGTGAGCACAGCGCCAAGCCAAGTTGTAGGTTTTTTTGGACGGACTCCATGAACGTCCTCGGCTGGCTGCGGACAGAAGGCCGTAGCCTGAAGACGTTTGTGGCAAACAGAGTAGGCGAAATTTCAGAGGAAACCAAGACTGAGGAGTGGCATTGGGGTACCGTCGGGTCTCAATGCTGCTGATGATGCTACGCGCATAGGTGAAGGGTTTCCTCCCAGATGGTTTGAGGGCCCGTCTTTTTTGCATTTGTCTCCGGATAGGTGGCCCTCTGAGATTTCGCCCAATTTGAGCGAGGAATGCCTACGGGAGTTTAAAACTCCTCTATGCATTCTCGCTACTACCGACGACGCTCTAACGCCGCCGCGATTGCCATCGGCACCAATCGCGGCGAATCCAACCCGTTTTTCCTCGTGGCTAAGGATGTTGCGCGCTACAGCTCGCGCTCATCAATTCATTCAGATTTTACGACACCGGCAAAATTCTAAAATGACTCCTATAGTTTTGGAAAATCGTTTCGATCTTCAAGCTCATCATGATTCATCCGCTCACCCATCCTTCGTCTCTCATTTAAGTCCACTCGAAGCTGGAGATATGAAAAAGGCCGAGTTGGACGTTATAAGAAAATGTCAGCGAGAGTCGTTTCCTGAAGAGTACAGGGCGCTTCTAAAGTCTTCGTCAGTGGAAAAGCGCAGCCGCATCTGGAAGCTGTCTCCCTACATAGATGATGAGGCCATCATCCGACTTCGCGGCAGGATTGAGCGCGCCGACATTCCGGACGCACCCAAGCGCCCGATTGTGCTAGACGGTCGTCACCCCTCAGCGCGCCTACTCATCGCCCACTATCATCGTAAGGCCGCCCACGCCCACCAGAATGTGGTAATAAACGAGATTCGGCAGCGATTTTGGATCTTGCACCTGCGTAACACCATCCGCTCTATAATACTACGGTGTGCCTGGTGCGTGCTGCACAAGTCGCAGGTGTGATCCTCTGTGGCCGGACCACATTTTAGTACTCAGATTCTATAGTTCGAAAAAATACCTACCTAAAGTCTACTTTCACCGGAATATATATATGTAATTAGTACCTCAAGAGATATCTTTTTATTTAAAAAAATATGTGGTCCGGCCGTTGAGCAGTGCTCTCTAGCCGCGCCACCTCAAATTAAAGAGAGTATAGTGAACTATTAATAAATCAATATCCCGAAAAAAAGCTACCTAAATAGTACCTTGCATATAACAAATATGTTTCAATAAACCCCTTTAGTAAAGGAGTTATTCGTCGTAAGGTGTGGTCCGGCTGGAAGGTATACTCTGCAGCAATTGTGTGTTCCTCTGTGGCCGGACCACATTTTAGTACTCAGATTGTATAGTTCGAAAAAATACCTACCTAAAGTCTACTTTCACCGGAATATATATATGTAATTAGTACCTCAAGAGATATCTTTTTATTTAAAAAAATATGTGGTCCGGCCGCTGAGCAGTGCTCTCTAGCCGCGCCACCTCAAATTAAAGAGAGTATAGTGAACTATTAATAAATCAATATCCCGAAAAAAGCTACCTAAATAGTACCTTGCATATAACAAATATGTTTCAATAAACCCCTTTAGTAAAGGAGTTATTCGTCGTAAGGTGTGGTCCGGCTGGAAGGTATACTCTGCAGCAATTGTGTGTTCCTCTGTGGCCGGACCACATTTTAGTACTCAGATTCTATAGTTCGAAAAAATACCTACCTAAAGTCTACTTTCACCGGAATATATATATGTAATTAGTACCTCAAGAGATATCTTTTTATTTAAAAAAATATGTGGTCCGGCCGCTGAGCAGTGCTCTCTAGCCGCGCCACCTCAAATTAAAGAGAGTATAGTGAACTATTAATAAATCAATATCCCGAAAAAAGCTACCTAAATAGTACCTTGCATATAACAAATATGTTTCAATAAACCCCTTTAGTAAAGGAGTTATTTTTAAGTTGTAAAATAACTTCAAAACTCCTTTATTTGACAACGCGGTTTTGGTACACTCTATTTTACTGTTATTTCTTGTTTAAAAGGTTTAAGCTTACATTATTTTCATTTATTTACTTAAGTAGTTTGTTATTATTTATAATACACTTTTTCGTCATTTGAAATTGTAGTAACAATTGTTATTATTTGATTATGAAAATTAAATTTGGTTTCGTATACTTATTTTTTTTATTTTAAACCTCAATTATTTTATTAATGTGTCAAATTAACTACCTAATCTTAAGTAGATAGGTAGGGTAACCGAGACAGTGATTGCCCAGAGTACAGTGATTTGCCGATTTTCAAAGGAGTAACTTTAAAATTGATCCGTTAAACAACACTAGGGTACTCTTTTCCAGAATTCTAAATGAGAAATTTGGTGAAATTGAAAACTTATTGTTAAATATAGAATTATATTGAAATAAAACTAGTATGATTTCCTTAAGGGGGCTATCACTGTATCGATTACCCTAAACAAAAACAAAAAAAAAACGCTTTTTCAAAATCATTTTTGTAAAAAAAAAGTTTACATATGAAATCCATCTCTTTTTATACAGTACTTATTATGCCGTTTTCGTTGTAAAAAAAATACCGCATATTTTATTTATGAACGTCAAGATGGCGGGATCACTGCCTGTTTTTCACATTTCAATGTGATTAAGATTTAGTACGATATTTCTACTATTTCATACCTCCGTAGAAAAATTCTACACTCATACAAATTCAAGTTATTCCATAGAAAAACTGGCCCCGCCACTTTGATATCAAAATGGCGGGACCGCAATTTAGTTAATAGAAATCCATGGCGTAATCATAATTTCAGCATACCAAATTTTAATACGATTTAGTACGGCTTTTTGTGCATCACTTTCACTCTCTCGAAAACCCAATTTGTAACGAAAATAGCATTTGTCATTTTTAAATCTCAAAAGCGCCTGAAAAAAGTATACAAGTATGATTGCTCTTACAATATATTTAGGAGCCTAGTTTGTATTTTGTACAGTTTACTTTGGAAGGGTAATTCTCAAATGCTTATGACTTTTAGTTTGTTTGCGTCCTAATTTGTTAAACCCTTTAATCATCACCCTAGAACTATAAAAAAAATACTACCTACGTAACTTATTTATCCAACTGTGGCGGTTAAAGGGCTAGCAAAGCCATCCAGAGCTGCCCCAAATAGATATTTATTAATTGTGATGAACTTAGAACGTTTAAATACATGCGCTTCCTAAAAGAAGAGTCTTATTTATTTTATTCGTAAGAGTACAAACTTAACAAAATTTTTTTTCCAAATACCTACCATCCAAATAATAATAGTGTAGTGTACACTGCAACTTATATAATGTCTGTTTTATTTTAGATTTACCCACTGCTGTTATATTAAAATGTAAATGTGTAGGGTAATACGAACTTAAATTGATTATTATATGAATTGTTTACCTAGCAATACTTGAAAGTAGTAAAGTAATTATATTAAAACTGGTTTAAGTTCAGGAAATAGTTCTCATAATTAATTACACCCCTAAAATAATTATTGTTTCAAATTTTATGCACCCCAACATTTTAAACGCCTAATATATTGAAAGAGCAATAATACTTGGATACTTTTTCTCCAGGCGTTTTTGCGATGTAAAATAATAATCACTTTTTTCTTTTGAAATTATTTGTTTTAACGGAGAAAATCGATTTATATGTAGTCGTATTAAATCGTATTAAAATATGGTATGCATGGTGTAAGCTTATGCCAGATGTTTTCGTTAATTAAACAGTGGTCCCGCCATTTTGATATCAAAGTGGCGGGGCCAGTTTTTCTATGGAATAACTTGAATTTGTATGAGTGTAGAATTTTTCTACGGAGGTATGAAATAGTAGAAATATCGTACTAAATCTTAATCATATTGAAATTTGAAAAACATGCCGTGATCCCGCCATCTTGACGTTCATTTTTATTTTGTTTGCTAAAAGTAATCCTCCCTAGCCGCGCCACATACTTTAAAGATTAATTAATCAAAATTCATAGTTTGTTGAGAAAAAAAATTGTATAAATGAAAAGTAGACACAAGGTACTTTTTATATAAATTAGTTTATGGGTAATTAATAATAATCATGTCAATACTGAATTGCTGCAGAGTATACCTTCCAGCCGGACCACACCTTACGACGAATAACTCCTTTACTAAAGGGGTTTATTGGAACATATTTGTTATATGCAAGGTACTATTTAGGTAGCTTTTTTCGGGATATTGATTTATTAATAGTTCACTATACTCTCTTTAATTTGAGGTGGCGCGGCTAGAGAGCACTGCTCAGCGGCCGGACCACATATTTTTTTAAATAAAAAGATATCTCTTGAGGTACTAATTACATATATATATTCCGGTGAAAGTAGACTTTAGGTAGGTATTTTTTCGAACTATAGAATCTGAGTACTAAAATGTGGTCCGGCCACAGAGCCTCACTCCTCCAATTGGCGACTTGCCCGCTGAGAGAATGGCCCACCATCGTCGCCCATTCACGTACGTTGGAGTCGACTACTTGGGACCGCTCCAAATCACGATTGGCCGGAGACGTGAAAAGCGTTGGATAGCCCTATTCACCTGCTTGACCGCTCGGGCTATTCATCTAGAGCTCGTGAACAGCTTATCGTCCGACAGCGCGCTCATGGCCCTACGGCGCTTCATTGCTCGAAGGGGAACCCCAGCCAAGATTTTTTCGGACAATGGAACCGCCTTTGTTGGTGCCAACAACATTCTGAGGACTATGGCGGACTCGGGTGCGAACGTCGGCATCGAATGGTCTTTCCAACCACCGGCGGCACCACATATGTCAGGAGTGTGGGAGAGGCTGGTCCGCACAGTGAAAGTTGCCCTACGAGCTGCCCTACTAGACAGGACTCCAAAAAGAGGAGCTTCTTCAGACCGTACTATTAGAAGCAGAAGCCCTGGTTAACAGTCGTCCGCTCACCGACGTGCCTGCTGATCCCAACTCGGCGGAAGCCCCTCACCCCATTCCATTTCATTTTAGGGACATCATCGCATTTTCATCCTGTCCCATTAAACACCGATGACGGAGATCTTCTGAGCAGGAGTGACTGGCGCAAATCTCAGCGGCTCGCGGACATGTTCTGGAATCGTTGGGTGCGCGAGTATCTGCCGACGCTCCTACCTAGAGGATCCTCGGCTAGAACTCACCGGTCCGTGGTCGTGGGAGATTCGGTCCTCGTCGTGGACCCAACGCTGCCACGAGGTACTTGGCCTCGGGGTTGTGTGTCAAGGGTTTTCCCCGGGCGTGATGGTGTCGTCCGGGTAGCGGAGGTGTCCACAGCTGGTGGTATTCTCCGCCGGCCACTGACCAAGCTGATTCAGCTGTCGCTCCCCTCGGAGTAAAGAGGACCGACAGCCGATAAAGCTGTTTGATACGTTGTTTTTTGATACTGTTTGTTTTTTTATGCTTTTTTGTTTGTTGGCTGCTGGAACCAGCACTGTTGTTGGCCTTATCGCTACTCGAGGGAAGTTTTGTTAGCACCCTGTTTGCTTTGTTAACATCATCCCGGTGGCATAGGCCCCCCGCATGCCTAGTGCTGGTATCCATCAGCCATCAAACTAGCCGGTTCAGTCGCCGACCCTCTCCAGTGATGTGGCTTCGCCACAGGAGGGGAGGATGTTGAGGATCGACGGCTGGACCAGCCTCCTTTTATATTGTTTATGTTTTTATACGTTTTTTACTGTTTTTGATATATTATTGCTTTGTTTTACTTCTGTCTTGTCAATGCGTGCTTTTTGATGAAAAACGTGAAATACACTAGTTCTGCTAATATCAGTTTTTGATTTATTAGCACCAAACTCATATCGTCAGCGACCACACTTTACAGTCCATCGACAACAATTGGATTCTATGGATTATGACGTTTCTCACGTAACTCTCTTTTGTATGTTTCCGCAAGAGATCAGGCTATATTTTAAAAACTTTAAATACAGATATAATGTAAGACATGCCCTATGATAATTATGAGTAGTTGTTCGTGTCCATGGGCGGTTAGAATTGCTTAAACTCAGATAATCCGTTCGCTCGTCTGCTACTTATCACCTCAAAAGTGTGAATTGGTTTTGATTTTTATAATTCAGAGGCCTATACTCAGCAGTGGGTGGATGTGGGCTTATATAAAGATGTTGATGACCATTTGTAATAACTAAACGTGTAGTTATGTTTTTAGGTATTATTTTTGCAATCTAAATAAATCACCTAACTTAATTCAACTAACCAATTAAGATCGGAAAAGGGACTATTTCTAGGTCATTAGTAAATCTAATTAATAGTGCCACCTTCAAGCTCTAAGTGCAACTGCATACTATGCATGTAATGAATGGCATCTGCCCGGGGGTCGAGTCATGCACTAATGGATTATCACTGATTTGCATTTAGCAGACTTGCAGGATGGCAGTATGCCTCAGGCAATGGAGAAATCAGGCAATGTTGACCAGCATGGTAGGAGACGTGGTTAATGGGATGTAAATGTTCACAGATGTACCCTGTATATGCACAACTATCCGTCCAAACAAGCGAAGTCTCGATTTTGTAAATGAAGATTTTATAAATGAAAAAATCTCATTACCATTTACGAAAATGTCTTTTGTGTCTTTAAAGTAACAATTCGGTAAAATAGATATTATTAAATTAAAATCTTATTTTTTCCTTCTCTCCTTATATTGGGTGGATTTTTCTCATGTCTCCTGGCAGGTTATTGTGTATTTGGAGCGCGAGTCATGAAACGCCGAATTCTTAAAAAAATACTTTTAAGAATTCGGCGTTTCATGACTTTAAGGTTTTATACAAATTCAAGAGGTAAAGTTAGCTCACTTAGCAGGACACTATATTGTACTATTTATGGCAGAATGTGGTCAAAGAAAAGATCAATTCAAAAGGGGATCAAAACCTTCAGTCTAAGGTTTTACGACACGAGGAGTAGGAGAATATTTTAAGTGACAATTTGAGTTAATTGACATCGCTAAGTGTAACTGTTGGTATTTTAGTCTGCAGTAGGTAATTTGGTGGGTTAAGTTAGATTATTTTGATTAAGTATTAGGCTTAGGAATCTGCTATTGTCATCCTGCATGACGTCATCTCCCGCCAATGATTCGAGTCGACAGCGCTCACGGTCGAGTAGAAAATAATTGTCTCTGGTAGCGCGGGTGTAACGCCATTGATGCCAGATTGGGGGGATTCCCCCAAATTAAGGGGTTTTTTGAAGTTATGGGGGAAATGATTAAAGTGGGGATAGTTGTGAGAACAAAATGAATGTCTCTAGTTGTAGTATCCCTTATATCTATAACACAAGTGCATAGCAAATTATACCGAGTTGTCCGAGTTATAAATAACACTTCCGCCACCGCCACAGTATTTATTACGGAGTCAGTTCAATGTATGAGGTGTATGAATTTATTTATTTTTATATATTCCAAAGTTAAATCTTACCGAAATCAATGAGACTATTCTCTCTTTCATTGATGTTTGGTTTGATTTGATAGACATAAAGGCGATAAATTTTTCAAAAATTCAAAATCCAATCAAACACTGGTTTTTATTGTGTAGTGGAGGGATTTCTCTCAAAAATCAGAATTTTATTTAGGGAGTAAGTACGTACAATACATACATAATTAGGGAGAATGCAAGACACATGTCTGGCAACACTGTATACTGTGTAACGCCATTGTGTACACGAATTGGATGGAGAGGCTGTGGACATTGTGTACAGTGCAGTGAATAAGTGGGCAAATATGCACTGTAGCTTAGTATAATCGAAATAGGAATGGATTAATCGGAAATGTTCCGGTGACTTTTTGTAGATAAATCGCTTGGATTTTGAACCTTATTAACGTTTGTACGAGTATGTTGTAAGGTGGACCGACGATCTAGTGAAGATCGCGGGAATTTCTTGAATGCGGATGACACAGGATAGATCTGTGAGGAAAACAATGGGGGAGGCGTATATTTAGCAGAGGACGTCTATTGACTGAGATGATGACGATAATTTTTTTTATAAAAAATGTGTATAATTTTATACCATTACTCAAATACTGCAAAAACAAGAGTTCCTATTTTAGCATATTGATGGCGGACGGACAAAAATGTCACCTGACGATTAGTGTTTGCTGCCGTTTATAAAGATTTAAAACACCAGTAGAGACACCGATGTATTGCCAACTTTTAATCTCCCTTCCATCGGATTAGACCTCCAGTACCATCACTTATTCGGCGAGTTACAGTATGTACATGTACAGCTATCCGTCGGATTTCTGTGAGGCCGTTGTATTACAAGTTATCACTTTCGTCGACCCAACTCATTTATGAAACCCCAAAGTATTTTAAATAAACTTTCCTCTAAATGTCATTCACCCTCACTATGAGTAAAGCTTCGATGCTAAGTGCCTTTCAAAAGTTTTTTTTCATTTTACACCCCAAGTAAACACATTTTGTTATTCCCGATTGCGCCCCTGACTGTCGCTTTGGAGCCAAACACATGATCCAGGATTTGATCAGTCTGGTAATTAACAAAGGAGTGATAAAATACAGAAAAACAGAAACCTTTATCGTTAATATAATAGCCTCACCTCCTTCTCAGCTCGGCAGGAACGGTTTGGTGCTCCCGGCTGTCCTTAGCCAAATAAATGTAATATAATGTAATAAAAAATGTAATATAAAGTAAATAAAAAAAAACAAACGGGGCGTTTGCGTCATGGGCATAGTCATGACGCAAACGCCCCGTTTGGTCATGGTTTAAGTACCGGTCCGTGACCACGGGGTCCCAGTTCGACTCCCGGGTCGAGCAATAGTATTTTTCGAAATTTTCGAACATAACTTGGGTTCGTGATCACCAATCCACATTAGGCAAGCGTGGTGATTAGGCCTAATCCCATCATAGTACCGACAGATGACTTGATTTCTATAATGGAGGTCTTTTCCCTGCAGTGAGACGGTATATATGCTGACTTTACTATACTTACTGCATGGTATTTTTCTCTTTCTGCCATCAAAACTACCCGCAGACAATTGAATTAGCAATCTGCGGGAAAGAAATTAGTTCCCACTTTTAACCAATCAGCGGCAGCATACTGATGACGTCACTGATTCAAACTATGCGCTAACTGGATCCTGCGCAGTAATTAGTTTTGTCGGGTATCCGGAGGGAATCTTGTTTGCCCACTATCGGGGAGCAGGTGTGGTTTGATTGGTAGGGGTGTACGCGAAAAACGAAAAATATTTTTTTAGAAACGAGGCGAAAGGACTTGTCCTATACCTGGCTAGGAATTTGTACACTGTTTAAAGTCATGAAAAATGTAATGATTTGGGAAAAAATAAGAAAAAATCAAAATTAAATTAAAGATGGCAAAAACCTGAAAATAAATTATTTATTATAAATAATTTATTCACAAGTCGCTTGGTGAGCAAGCAAATATTAGTAGATAAATTAAAATTCAATTTGAAATGTTTCAGTTGTATAGGCGGCGGGAATCGCTTACCATAAGGTGATCCGTCTGCTCGTCTGCCACAAATCACCTAAAAAATCTTTGTTGTTTTATGGGTTAATAAGTCGATCTCTCCCCCTCTTTTGAACCCCTTAAAATCCCTTTTTCGCAATAATAAGTAGCCTATGTTTTTTCTCAAGGTCTAGACCATCTGTGTACTAAATATCATTTAAATCCGTTTATTAGTCCGTACAGGCAGACAGACAAACGGAGGTACTTTTCGCATTTATAATATTAGTAAGGATTTGTTGAAGGTAAAGTTACAATTATTGAATGTTTTTTGGACAGCGGCATGAGGTTCTAGCCGAGTCTCCATACAGTCTGGACCATCACCTTTACCTGCGTGTACGCATGCACGAACAATTTGTTACGATGAGCGAGCGTTATAACTACAGCGTTGGTACGTGCTGTCACTAACGAACAACTGGACTCTGTTCGTCAAACGTGATTACCGGAGTCTTTTATTAAGTTTTGCACGGAGAGTGTTCTATGGTTATTTTTAACAAAAAATGTGAAAAAGCTCTTACAAAGGTGCTTAGTTTGCGATTGTTGTGCATATTTAGATATTTCTAAAGGCATCGAGCGTTTTGGTAGCTTCTATCGACTTAATATAATTTTAAGGAACTAAATTGGCAGCCAACATTATCACTATAGACGAATATCGGATTTCAAATTAACACCATGACTTCAAATGTTTTATTAATGAAAAGGCTTAAAATAAAAAAATAGCTTAAAATAAATTTTATTTATTTTCATTTTATTTTTGAGGCCCACCCGGGGGGGAAGGGGATAAAAGGTGGCAGCGAACTTGTAACTCCACTGGTGTTGCAAGTGTCCATGAGCGGCGGCAATTGCTTACCATCAGGTGATCCGCCTGCTCGTCTGCTACCTATACCATAAAAAAAAAAAAAAAAATATTTTTAGAACGAAATAAGTGTAAGTACAATAAGCGCAGTAGTGGCATCAGCTGCCAACGATGGTGTTTCCAAGCTGATATCACGTCCAGCCGGCCTAGTAAGCTTCAAGAAAAGGGCATATTCCTTCCTTAAGTGTTGCATATGTCCATGTGCGGCGGTGATTACTTACTATCAGGAGACGCGCCTGCTCGTTTACCCGCTATAATTAAAAAAAAATCTTTTCATAATAAAAATATAAAAAATAAGCAACATTACCTACATCATCCTGGTCTCAAGGTAAAGTTTTCTCATATCTATGGAAATCAAAAACAACGAAAATACCACGTTCGAAAACTTCGGTAGACGAGCCCGACTCGCACTTGACCGTTTTTTACACGACACCTCAAACTATACCGGGTAATAGTTCTAGTTCCAATTAAGGCCCGGGCGTAATCCGTTTAGCCGTCATCTGAATGACGATGACTCGGCTGTAATGACTGTGTAATCACTTTACCGTCTGCGAATAGTGTTGAGTGTGTGGAAAATGGAAAACGGGCCTAAATTACTTAAGTTGTTTATGCTACGTCATTTTTATGCTTTTTTAATGGTAGGCTTGGATACAAGCGCCCATGGGGTCCAGGATGTTACGCGATTGCCAAGAAGATGCCTGTTCCCTGATAAAGATATAGGATAGAAATTAACTATGAAAATCTGCCTCTTTGTAAACTGAATAGTGTGGTAACGTATGGATATCACATGGGTTATTCATATGTAATGATCATAATTTGAAAATTGTGACTACTGAGTTTCTTGCTGATTCTTCTCTGTAGAAATCGACTTTCCGAATCAGCGGTATAATATTTGATTTCATAAATGTTCTATTATAAGGACTTGAATTGAAAAAAGGAAATTTCTATTTCTATTCTCATAAAAATATGTCAGTCTTCAAACTAATTTACCTCTGAAATTCACATAAGAAACTTAAAATTAACCGATTATCTATACTAAATAATCTATACTAATATAATAAAGCTGAAGAGTTTGTTTGTTTGTTTGTTTGAACGCGCTAATCTCCGAAACTACTGGTGCGATTTGAATAATTCTTTTTTTGTTGGATATTCCATTTATCGAGGAAGGCTATAGGCTAAATAACATTACGCTATGACCAATAGGAGCAAAGACAGAGCGGTAAATGTGTAAAAAACGGGGGAAAATTATTAATTTTTGAAGGCTTTCTTTGCGTGCGCTGCGAAAACGGTTCAAGATACACAAAAAATATGTATGAAAGAATTATTCCTCTATACATGATCTAAAAAAAAGTCCGCGACAGCATATGTCTATCTTTTAAGGTTTAGTCACAATGACCGTTTTTATGGTACGAAATTTGGTCGAAATAATTTGTTTAAGTTGTATCATCATAATAATATTAAGGGGGTTGTAAGGGGTTAAAAGGGGGGTAAAAAGTTACTTTTCCACGCGGACGAAGTCGCGGGCGGCCGCTAGTAATTAATATAAGCTAAAGCCTCTTCTACTTAAAATGGCATACTCGAAGATTCTGATGCACTACGGATGCACGATACTTATGGAATATAGGAATATGGATTTAAATACTGCCACGGTGTTAAAATTTTTATTTAGAATGACGCACATAGGTTTTTATTTATTTATTTATTTATTTATTAAATTGCACAATGCACATGTTACATTTTGCAGTCTTATATGTGATAGAGTGGCAGACGAACAGTCTGTTTATCACAAAAATAAAGATATAATTATCTACATAGATTAACAACAATTTGCAGCACTTATCTCTCTTCAAGCTCCATCAACTTTTACTCTTCCATCTCCTGCTCATTACGTCACGGGGCAGAGGAGTCTCGACTGGAGAGCCCCGGCAGTAAATTGTGTCCTAATAAGTGGCGGGGATATTCGGACGAGCCGCCTTATTGGGGCAAATGCGGAGGCCACGGTGATAAAAGAAAACACAGATGTATGTTCGTATGAAAGGGATATACCTACGTGTACGGAAATGATCAGACTGTTCATGGATTGTGTGAAGAGTGACATGTGTAAAAAACGTGGGGGGGGGGGGGGGGGGATAATTGATAACAAATGACAGGATCGAATGGAATAAGAAGACGATCCCTGATAACCTGGGCATAGGGAGGGAATAAGTACGGAAATGATAAAGATTTTTTTTGGGACAGATTGCAGTCAGTCTTCGGCAACCCAAATGACTGAATCATGCGTCAAAAGCCTCCGTCGTAAAAATCAAGTTTTTATTTTTATATGATTGGTGGCAGAAGAGTAGACGAATCACTTGATGGTTGGCGATTGTTACCGCTTATAGACCTGCAATGCAACACTCTTTTCCCCCCAATTGGGCCGCCGGTACCCTCACTCGACGAAATACAGCGCAAGCGCTGATTTACGCCGGTTCTTCTGTGAGGTGGTATCACTCCGGTAGAGCCGGCCCAGGCTCTCCCACGCTTAAGAATCCATACAGATAGGTACTTTAATTTTGATAAATTTTAGCGAGTTCTGAACACCAATTGTAATTGCCAGAGCGAATACGACTTATTTTGGTATGAATAATAACATTTTTATGTGTTATTTAAGTTAATATATCCTTTTTACTCTTGTCACTTCTAGATACTCTATAGTCACCACATCATAAACGTCTCACAAGAAGGCGACATCGCTATAATCTGTGGATTGCGACCCCCGATGTGCAATACAGTAGCCACCCCTGACACTTGGGCTCTTGTGTAAAAGCAGGGATAAAATAAAAAAACAGCTGCAGAAATGTATGTAGCAAATATCATAACGTGGGATGTTAACAAATAGTATGTGTATTGTTTGATTGTTAGGGAAATAAGAACAATAATGACTACCTTGACATTTTCCCTAGTTTGAGACCAGATTTATTGGTGTGATGGTCTGGCTCATTTATTTATTTATAGGTAGTGGCCCGCCCTCACTTCGCTTCGGGACCGTAATTCAAAAATGAACCAATAGATGGTGCTGTGTCCAATTACATCGCGCAAGCGTTTCGTGTTTTCGGTTTACCTATAATCCTTGTCGTTGTCTATAGAAGTTATCTCTTTATAAATAGTATAGATTTAAATTCGCTGGAGGGACGAAGTCGCCATGGACTTCAAAGCACTAAACGTGAATGATTGGTTGGATTTGGCAAAGGACCGAAAAAAATGGTAAGAGTCGTTTTTGTTTGACGTCAGTGGATTGCCGCCGTCCATACACACCTGCAACCCCCTTTCCGCCCAATTGGGCTTCCGGTACCCTCAGCCACTCGACGAAACACAGCGCAGGCGCTGCTTCACGCCGTCTTCTGTGAGGCCGTGGTTTCACTCCGATCAAGCCCATTCACGTCGAAGCGTGTCTATCCTACTCCGAAAAATTTATATTTATTGTTGTAATAAAATTCAATTTTAAGTTTCTTTCCATAACACTTTTACAATTCACCCAAGCGACATTTTTGGACGGAACCAGGTATGGCACATGGACGCTGAGATGATGATGGGTCTTTTACAACCCATCAAAAATAAACTATTCAAGACATAACCCGCTTCTAGAGGATGAGGTATTGTCTCGTAATCGATGGATCGTGAATATATCGATGCGACGCGATCATACGACTGAAGCAATAAAATCTTTATGGCATTTGTGCTTGATCCCATACGTGCAGGGTCGGAGCTTTCCCAGGTAAGTTTATTAGGTAACTCAGCCAATTCACCGATGTAACATGGAGTTTCCATGATGGTTCGGCATCCTAGGTTCAAATAACCTTGATTAGACAAATATATTCTCTTGTACAAACAGCCACACATCAGGTTGCCATGAAGTGTCAAATTTCCTCAATTGACATTCAACCTAATCTGCGTGACAGTAAGATGAGAGTCGATTGAAAAAATTTACAGTTTTGTATACCCCTTAATCGGACATAGGGAAAATAGTTCCCACCAGATTTTGAACCTTATCCTTCACGACATAAGAGCGAAATCCAATGAAATTCTTCAATGACTCATAGCCGATTAAGGGATACTCTGATGTGTGGCTTTACGTACTAGTGGGTTGGTTGGAGATTAGCGTTTTTATTATCGGCGCGTAAACGGTCTTTTTATACGAGCTTAAACACAAACTTGTATTCCATACTTACACATGGCTGGCTCAATGGGGATT
>JABMDO010000851.1:0-22163 GCA_014851415.1 Cnaphalocrocis medinalis | reverse complement strand
ACCAGATTTTGAACCTTATCCTTCACGACATAAGAGCGAAATCCAATGAAATTCTTCAATGACTCATAGCCGATTAAGGGATACTCTGATGTGTGGCTTTACGTACTAGGTGGTTGGTGGAGATTAGCGTTTTTATTATCGGCGCGTAAACGGTCTTTTATACGAGCTTAAACACAAACTTGTACATACTTACACATGGCTGGCTCAATGGGGATTTTGGTAGTAGTAAGTAAAACTTAAATCTTTCAGATTTTTAATCATAAAAGTTTTGAAGAATATAATAAAATAACATTTTATAACACAGTGTAGGTGAACAGTTTATCATTTCCACAAATTCTTGTCATTTAGGTATTCTTCAACTGTGTAATAGGCATTTGCCATCAAATAAGATTTAACTTGAGATTTAAAATTTATGTATGGGTAAATCAACAAGGGTTTGTGGTAATTTGTCAAAAATTTGCGGGCGGCAACATTTTTTTCCGGCTTCTTTAATCTCCGCCGCACGGTGTCCATTGAAATCAACAACAAAGGAAATTGTCTAAATATGTAACTTTAATAACTAATTTAAACACTATTTTACGGACAATGTCGTTTAAGTTTTTAATCTCTCTGATAAAAAATATCTATTGTGAAGGTAATTGTTCGGTTACATCACTTTTTAAAATCACTGACGTAATCGTAAATGTTTACAATACTTAGGTATGATATATATATATGCAGGTGTTGCAAAGAAGGTAGCAGCAAAGTTTTTAAAGCAATTGTTTGTCTCCAACTTTGATTATACTATATATGTTTGATTATACTATGTATGGGTTCTATTTAAACGAGCTTCTTTTTAATAGCATTTTTCGCCTCAGGAAATATATGTTAGCTTCTAAATTACTAAGTCAGCCACAACCAATGCGCGTCTGAATAATAGTATATCAGCCACTAGATATCTCTTATGTAAGCCACTGTAAATATAACTCAGCATGGCAGTTATTTTTTAGCATCTAAATTTGTGGTATGCATTCAAATAGCAACCTTCTAAATTATTAATATAATTATGACACCAAAATAGTCATTATATTAGCTTCTAATTTCATAATTTAGTATGAATAAAATGTAACTTATCCTACATTTATTCGATCGTTAAATTTACCTAAAATTGTCATCGAATATTATATCAAAGCCACTATTAATATTACACATGAACTATTTAAGGCAACAACGCAACGATACTAACCGCCAATTGATTTATATTAATTGTGAGGATTATGAGAAACATTTAAAAAACAATCCAGCTATGAAAACAAAATGGAAAGTATTCATATTTTTTTACTTAAGTATGTAATAATTTCTTCCCACAAACCACAATGATTTTTATTGCAAAATTATTGTTGTTTGGCGCGTGTAAAAAATATTATTACGCATCTCAAAAAATTGTTAATGCATTAACAATTTTTAATGCATTACCTTTATGTTTTCATTGGTTGATTTTTTTAAATATATCTCATAATCTTCAAAATTAAAATAAATCAATTTTATTGTTATCGTTTTTAGTAAGTAATAAATTTAAATTAGCACGTATATACAGGGTGTAACAAAAAGGGGGTATCTATTTATTTATTTATTATTTATTGGAAAACACAACAGATTATAGTCATGATTGCATTACATTTACGTTGCATTTTAACATTATGAGCAGGACTGTAGTCCTAAACGTGTTTACACGAATATACACAAGTCGCTTGGTGAGCAGTAAATAATGATAATGAATAATTAAAACTAAATTAATTTAAAAGTTTCTTAAATTATGTTAGTGAACTAATAAAACTAATATTATGTCAAATTATCATGATGGTAATAAAAATTAGTAAGATTATACGATTATATAAACAATTCATTATAATAGAAATAGAAGAATAATGTCAACTTAACTTAACTTGATAATATTATTATTCACAGATACACAATTCAATAGTATTATAAAATGATGTCAAAGTAATTGGTCATAATTAATTATAAAATGATGTCAAGAAATTTGTCATAATTAACCTATGCTATGAATATTAATATTATCTCAATTGGAATTAAAATACAAAATAAACACACAAATTAACACTAGGTTTCCTTTAGGAGATCCAGTAGGACTTTACGAAAATGTTTTATTTTAGGATCAAATAAATCTAAATCTGGGCAACGTTTGCTATACTCCTCATACAATCGACAGATTCGTAGCATGGGTTGGTGATGGGAGACATTATTGTGGCAAGTTGGTAAACTGAAGATCTTAGGTCTACGGTAGTTGATGTTTGTGTTAAAATTCAACATTTGCACTAATTCGGGACTATCCACGGCAGAATGATTTATTTTATGTAGCTGCATTAACTCCAGGAGTATGCGTCGGCTACGAAGAGAAACAATACCATACTTCTCGAGTCTTTGTTCATATGACAGATTATTATTTTTTCTCTTACGACACCCGCAGCGGTAATTCAGCAATCGAGTGAATCTAGACTGAACGGACTCTATCCGATCAGAATGGATCCTGTAATGAGGATTCCATATTATTGACCCATATTCCAATATGCTGCGTACCAAACTATTAAATAAAGTAACTAGACTTACTGGTTTCTTAAAGTGTTTGGTTTGACGCGTTATGAAACCGAGTAGCTTATTGGATTTTTTAACAATAGAGTCAAAGTGTTGCCGAAAACTGAGCTGCTCATCGAATGTAATGCCTAAGTCCTCACTGATGTGGTGCGTTGTAGCTCCTCCCCGTCAATCGCATAATGATTAACAGTTTTGTTCTTTTTTAGGGTAAAGGAAATCACGTAGCATTTTTTAACATTCAGGTACATTCTATTATCCCTACACCACTCAGCAATGGTCTGCAGATCTTTCTGAATCAGTAGTGTATCGCTATTGTTTCAATTTTACGAAACAGTTTAAGGTCATCGGCATATAGGAGACAAGGAGATGAGATCCTATCTATGAGATCATAATAAATACTAAAAATAGCAGGGGTCCTAAATGCGATCCCTGAGGAACCCCAGACTTTATGATTATGGCTTCAGATACAAATCCCTTGATTGCAACGAGCTGATGTCTATTTCTAAGATACGACTCAACCCAACGAAGTAGGTTACCATGGATTCCGCAGGCCTTAAGCTTTCTACAAAGTAAGATATGGTCAACTTTGTCAAAGGCTTTTTAAAGTCTGTGTACACAGCGTCCACTTGTCCACGGTCATTTAATGTGTTACAGAGATAAGTCTGAAAATTAAGCAAGTTACTGATAGTGGACCTGCCCCTAATAAAACCGTGCTGTTTGGTGGACAAAGTTGGCTTAAGGTGAAAGTAAAGATGCTCAAAAACTAATGCTTCGAACAGTTTTGGACAATGCGGACAAAATACTTATTGGCCGTAGTTCTCACACTTTGATTGGTCACCGCTTTTAAAGATTGGCATCACGTGAGCTATCTTCCAGCAAGATGGAAAGACGCCATTTGCGAGAGATTTATAAATATTAGCGTGAGAGGCTTAGTTAATTCACGGGCACACTCTTTGAGAAACTTTGCTGGTATTTTGTCAGGACCTGCTCCCTTATTGGGATCAAGGAGCAGAAGTTTTTTGAGCATCTCACCCTCAGTTATTGTTATTTAGAAAGGATAGCACAACTCTGGTTGCTACATACAATGTCATTGGTATGATCCGTGTGTTTCTTCGTAAACTGACCCAAAGTATTCAGAGAAGAGTTCGCATACACTCCGTCCTCCCTCAGCCACCTGGCCTCCAAAGCTCATTGCATGAGGTATACTAGATTGGTTGCTCTTCTTGCTGCTGATATATGACCAAAAACTCCTGACATTTTCCTTAAGCGCATCCTCAGTAACGTTTACATAAGCAGTGTAGCAGCTTTTTATTAATTTTTTACACCTTGCACGCAGGAGAGAAAATGTATCATAGTCCCTAGGATTTTTATATTTTCTAAAGCGGGCATGGTATTTGTTTTTCTCACGCAAACACCTAATTAGAGGACCACTAAACCATTTTGGGTAGTTACTAGGATGACCTTTGTGCAGTGGTGTATCACCCCAAAGTGAACCGATTCTGACACACTATACAAATCTCAAATTAGAGTTTTTAACCTGCCAAGTTAATATTACGATTATAAATATTTAATTGAAATCCGATTCTTCGTGAAACTATTTCAATTTGCACATCACTAATGAGCAATCAGCTGATAGGGATATTAATCTTTGACCGCTCCTTTTTGAATAGTTACCACCCCTTGCATTCCTGACAATTGTTTGCATACAAAATTTTATAAATTAATTACGGTAAGATTATTTATCTTTACCAAAATTATTTTTTGATTAATTCGAAACTTTGCATATAGCATGTAGATAAGGTACACATTATTTCCCTGTATGGTTGATACCCCCTTTTTGTTACACCCTGTATATGTAATTCCGAAATTATAAGAAAAAAAAATGTATTACTGGTTTATTAATGACGCTCGCGCTTAAGTTGGCCTTCCACGCTTTCTTTTCAGTCCAAGCACTGTGCTTTTACCTTCAATGGCGCCATTACTAATTTCAGTCTGATTGCAGGCCGATCAGATGCTTGCCGGTTGCTGTCATGTCACGCACTGGCGCCAAATCGTAGGTACAGTGGCTATTTTCTCGATAAAAGAATATGAAGTATTATTTTAGATGTTAAGTTATAATATTTTGATGTTGAGTATTGAAGCTTGAATGTATTATTTTTGAGGACATTGTATTGAACTTAATATGGTGATGAGTTACAAATTCCGTGGCTGAGTTAGTAAATTAGTTTGCAATATATAAATTAGAAGGTCAAGTTAAATTAATTGTGGATATTCACTTGACGCTTTCTTTAACATTTTTAGTGGCCGTTGTAAAGAAGTTGAATCAGTTAATTAAAGGCTAAGTAATTTTCCCGATGCTTATTTATTAAATGAGATGTTTGTGCGCGTGGCCAAATAAAAATTTTGCGGCCATGTTTATTATTTCTCTATATATATATATATATATATATATATATATATATATATATATATATATATATATATATATATATATATATATATATATATATATATATATATAGCAGTTAAAACTATGCAGTACCTATATATAATAAACAAAAATGAGTAATAAATAAATAAATTAATAAATGTAGGATGGTGGGGCCAGGAAACCAGGTTTTAGTATATCTTCTTGTATTTAACAATATATTCTTCCCGTTTTTACATCTTCCGTCGTCCGCGGCCATTCGTCTTTTCCCTCACTCTCACACGTCATCCTAATTCAAACATCGTTCTCTTACACGTTCCATATCATGCATCTACCGATCGCCCATACCACACTCGGCCATTCTGCATTCAGTTTGCCCTCATACTGCTCTCTTACATCTTTCATACACCTTAAAAACTGTTTACAACTTTATAAAAAACAACATGACATAAAATACATCTTAATAAAAACATCACTATAAAAATACGCATCAAAAAATTTTTTCCTCTTCTTATAATCTTTTACCCCTAACTCTTTAAATATAGCTCCACGCCACCTACTATCGGCTGGTGTCCTCTTTCGCTTCTGCCTACCCCTCCTCCTTGTCCTGCGGAACGTCCTCTTGTTATCCGTCGTAGACTGCAAACTTATTTCGGCTTTTTCGATCAAAACTTCTTCGTCGTTATTTTTCTTTATTTTGCTGTCATTTCTGTCATCGCCGTTCGTTGGCATTTTCGTTCGCAACGGCTTGTCACTAATGTCATCGATCAACGTCTGCTGTTCAAGTTCCACGCTCATGCTCTCCTTGGATTTTTCACCTAACTCACTTTCCGACGCAGATAGCTGTTCAGTCGTGCTTACTTCTGGCTCCTCGTGCAAACATCCATCAACATCTACATCCTCGCCGCTCTTACAACATTCACTCACATCATCTTCCGTGTACTCACTTTCATCGTCATAAAATCCGCATCTTTCACTCTCGTAAACACAATCTTCACACCGCCAAACAGGGTGAAATTGCAAACATTGGGGGAGGCCTATGTCTTGCAGTGGACTGAGACAAGCTGATGATGATGATGATTCTAAAGTTATATTTTTTAATAAATAGAACAAAATAAAATAACTCACCGTTACGCCAGTTTGGTCACAAATATCCTTTACTCTGTAACCACTTCTTCTAAGCGCAATTATTCGCTCCCTTCCAACTCTTGAGAGTTGAGGCGCCATTTTCAATAAAACAGATTTATTCAATTTAAGATAGATAAAATTTTGAATATTGATAACTGTTCTCTTTGAAGTGACAATCTTAGCCTAGTGATAGGACTCGAACCATTCAATTTGAATCGTGACGGTGAAAACTCGACTCGATGACCGCTCGCGCCGCGAGTCAGCATTAAAAGGTAGGTATGTTGTGCATTTTTTTTGTGAAGAATGAGGTATAGTCAAAAGTTTATACACTCATTCTGGTGTAGGTAGTCGTTGTATAATTTTTGGGGATTATTTGAAAGTCAAGACTTTTTGGAAAAAGTCAATTAGTAATATTCAAATCGATGCGATGATTCGAATTACGCGTCAACTCGATTCTAGTTTTAACTATCGATTTGAGTTCCATCTCTAACGTACGCGCAGGCGGTGTGGCTTACCGTCGATGAGACCATTCTATTGGCGCTCAGCTTATGTCAGATCAAACATTGGCTAATTTAGGCATACTGTAGAAAATCCACCAATAATGTCAAAGCGACTTTCTTTCTAACACAACTGATGCGTCGTAGTTATAGTTATGTATAATGTGTATCCTGATGTGCTGCCGTGTGTACTTTGTTGTTGGACACGCTAGCTGTTTGCAACTTATCACAGTATAACTGTATTAAAAATGACATGAACAGGACTTTGGATCTCTCTTTGAGCACCACGGGTAGGTTGAACGTGTCGGTTGAACATTCTACTCTTAAAAGAGATAGGCACCATTCCGCGCTTCTCATCGAGTACCGTCTATCAGGTTCTCTAAAAACATTGAGGCCAAACCAGTCTAGTCGCTTCAACTTTTATAAATTTAATTACAATTCAGTCAAGCTGAAGCTTAGTCAAACGAACTGGACTGACATTTTGTCAGACGCCGATGTAAATACCGCTGTCAATAAATTGTATCATGTGCTAAACAATATAATTGATGATTAAACGAACTTACCTGTAAGTGAAGTTCGATCATAATTATACGAGCTGCTTCGTCCGAAAATATTAGCATTAAACACATGTAGTATCACATACGGTGTCGCCAGATTGCACTGAAAGTTGAAATACTTCATATTTTGTATTTTTTATAAATATGAAAAAAATAAGGGTATTTCATTTCCCGCCCGGTAGGCGGCCATTGCGTCATTTAGTTCAGAGAAAAAGCATTTTTATAATACATATTTTGCGATAAGGGTATTGGGAAGGGAGGGTTGCTAATATTTTCGGACGAAGCAGCTCGTATAATTATGATCGAACTTCACTTACAGGTAAGTTCGTTTAATCATCAATTATACTCGTGCTTCGTCCTCAATATTAGCATTAAACACATGTAGATTTTTAGAGCCCGTAAAATTATTACTAAAAATGCATAGTTTATGGAAAATCAAGTAGTTTATTCCTCTAGAATAAAGTTTATATTAGATCTTTTAATAAACAAATTTAAATATGTAATAAAGTACATTTCTTATCATATTCCTAGACACAAAAAAAAATTATAACATATAGGTAGGTACCTTTGCGATGAATTATATAATTGTATACCAATTTAATTTAAACAAATTTACATTAATAATTTTGTAATAATGTATATATTTAGGTTTATTAAAGAATATTATTACGTATACCGAGAATTTTTCATTAATTGATTGATTCATTAAGTATTGACCTAGCAAACAGACTGTCGTCTACGGAGTTCTCAATAGTTCTATTGTAGAACCTACCGAAGACATTTGAAGATCCGATCCAGCCTGCGGTCTTTCTAATCAGATCGATGTTTACACCCAGCTGATGAGCCTTAGATGTGGCAGCATGCCTCGTGCTGTGGGCAGAAAATGTACCACTGTCTATTCCACATTCGCTAAGAGTGTTTTTTATCCATCGGCCAAGTGTCTGAGATGATACTGTTTTATGCGGTTGTTTAAGTCCTATAAATAAATAGTCAGAATGGGCACGTAACGACTTAGTGTTATTCAAATAGGCTTTTAATGTTAAAACTGGGCAAATTTCTGGTTTTTCCTGAAAACACGGCAGGGTAAGAACAGGTTGCATTGATCCTAAATGCGAGGTTTTAATTAGGTCTGGAATTTTTATTATCACCCTATCTGACAACTGCTCAATATTTTTAATATTTATTTTTGAAAGTGTCTGTAGTCTGTGGGCTGTAACTAGGGCTAAAAGAGTGGCTAATTTCCTTGAAATTTTCTCTAAATTTAAATCTTCATTAGGAGCCCATGTAGCTAATAAGTCTAATACCAAAGATACGTTCCACGTTATATTATATTTAGGTAAAGGTGGTCTTAGCCTGAAAACCCCTTAAAAGAAACGTTTTATACGCGGATCATTTCCTACGTGAGGACCGAGTATGAGTGAAAGGGCCGATCTGGTACTATTCAAGGTTGAATACTGAGCGCCAGATTCAAACAAACACGTAAGAAAATATAAAACTTTAGGGACAGAGGCTGCCAAAACATCAATTTGATTAGAAACACAAAATTGGTACCACTTTTTTAAACATACCTCGTACTGTTTCATAGAATTATCTGACAGAGATGACAACATAATTGTAATAGATGATGGTGGAACTCCTCGTCTTATCATTGACTTGCGGATAAGTGCCCGGCCACCAGGGTAAATTGGTGGTGGATGTTCCGGCTGCTGGAATGAGATAAAACTAAGTCTTCATTTGGTTCAAAAGTAATTGGTTTTGAAATTAACAGTCTTTTAAAAAGGGGGTACCAAGGTTGGGTAGGCCATAAGGGGACAACCAATATTCCAGTGGCTCGATCTTGTATGATTTTACGAATTGTTTTTAAAATCATTGAAAAAGGCGGAAAGCCGTAAAAGAAAAATCTAGACCATGATATTGTAAAAGCATTGATGGCAAAGGCATCAGGATCACGATTCCAGGAAACATATTTTTTACATTTTTTGTTTATTCGACTAGCAAAAATGTCAATTTCTGGATTGCCGAATTTTTTAATAATCTTTTGGAAAGCATAGTCATTTAACTCCCATTCAATATCTGGGTGGCTTTTTCTGGACTCAGCATCCGCAATATAATTATCGGCTGAGCTTATATACGAGGCGAAAACGATTATCTTTCTGGAGTCACACCATTGCCACAGTGCTTTTGTAATTTTTGTGAGGTGAGGAAACTGTACACCACCCATGCGGTTGATATATGATATAGCCGTTGTATTGTCAATGCGAAGAAGAATTTGACAATTTTTCATTGTCTTTGCAAATACTTTTAATCCAAAAAAGGCTGCTGCTATTTCTAAATAATTAATATGTCTAGAGCATTCTTCCGCCGTCCACATGCCGCTGGCAGTTTCCTCACCACACGCTGCCCCCCACCCCGTAGTGGAAGCATCACTAAAAATTTCCATGCAATATTCATCATATTTAATTTTACATTTCGGTTGTTGAATTGCTTTAGACCACCATTCAAAATCTGCAGTGAGGTGCGATGGTAATGACATGAGTTTGTCATAATTTTCTATGTCATCCTTGAGATTTAAATATTTGCATCTCTCGAATTCCTTCGTGTACAGCCACCCGTATTCCACAGCGGGACACGCAGAGGTCAGCAAACCTACTAAACGAGCAAATTCCCTTATTTTGCAATGAGTTCGCGATTTCCATAGTTGTAATTCAGTTTTAATCTTGGAAATTTTTTCGTCAGGTAGGCTTACATGGAAATTTTTAGAGTCAATAACATAACCTAAAAACTTGCAAGATGTGTTAGGTATGAGATTGCTTTTAGCACGATTAATAATGAAGCCTAACGAGGTAAGTAATTTTTCCGTGTCTATAATATTTTGTAGACATTCTTCGTAAGTGCTTCCTATCAATAAAATATCATCTAAAAATATCGTTGATAAGTACCCGCAACTTCTTAATAATTTTATGACAGGTTTCATCACTTTTGTAAAAACAAAAGGAGCTGTACTAAGGCCAAATGGTAGAACATTAAATTGATAAATTTTATTTTGAAATTGAAAACGTAGGTATTTTTTAGAACTCTCATGTATAGGTATTAAAAAATAGGCATCTTTTAAGTCCATAGTACTCATGTAACAATCTTCAGAAACAAGTTTTATAGCTGTGCGTATATCTTCTAATTTAAAATGTTCGGTAGTGATAAATTTATTTAGCTTTTTTAAATTGAGTATAAACCTATTTTTACCATTTGGCTTTGGTATTAGAAAGAAACCTGACAAAAATTGATCTGCACAGGGTTCACATTGCGATATAGCACCGATATTTAATAGGTCATTGATACATTCATTGAATTGTAACATTTCTTTACTGGAGCAGTTTTGACTCTTAGGTGGGTCATTCTGTACTACTGGGGCCGTAAAAGGTATTTCATAGCCTAATATCCATGAACGAATAATGGGGTCCTTTGTCAAATGAAACCAATTGTAATAAAATTGGTTAAGTCTCCCGGCATAGCTTACCGAATTTTCTAGCGCCGGCTGCGATTGTTCGATGGTGGCGGTCGATATGATGGTCGAGAGGAGCTGCCGGGCTGCGTCCTCGGAGCAGGATCCTTCGTCCTCGGAATCCCCTTCAGCCTGCGATTTGGGGGAGGACCTCTCCAGTTTAAATTGCTCCTCTGTGGTTTAGCTTGCGACGCAGGTCCAGGGAGCTGTTGTGCTTTTACAGCTAACGCTCTGCTGGTAGACGGCGCTGGGGCCTTTAATTCTGCACCTGACTTTGAAATGGTTTTTGCCATTTTTATACTTTCAGATAGATCAGCGCCAAATAGATATTTATCGATCTTCGTCTTCAATAATTGATCTTTCATATCTTTTTTTAAGTTAAAAAGAATGAAGTTACGCCGTGTTAGAGAATCAGTGTTCTGGCAGTTACACAAAATCCGGCTTGCATCGATCAATAATTTTATCAATTGTGTATCTTTATTTTCTGACGTCATTAACAATGTCAAGGCTTCACCTATACTAGAAATGGCTGAGCTAAGTTGTTTTTGCTTAAGCTCGATGCTTTTGTCCCTCTTTATTACAGGCTCCGTTAGAGCAGCTTTAATTTCGGGATTCAACATGGGCGCGTCTATCAGAGGGCAGTTTGCTGGTGGAAGGTACTTTTCCTGTAACTGCTTTTTTATTTCATTGGTAAGGCCTTGAATGGCAACATGTTGCAAACGTACTGCTAAATCTGCTTGAATATCCTTGCTATATTCCTTAATAACCGAAGGATCGTCACCAAGGATTTCTAATATTTCACTGTCTAATGGGGCAGACTGAGCGTTTACCTCAACGTTGCCTTCTTTGTTATTAAGTTCTAGTACATGTATGGCGGAGCTGGTCGACGGCACCGGCTCGGCAGTTAAAGCGTCGCTGGTGGATGGCACCGGCTCGGAGGGTACAGCCGAGCTAGTCGAAGGTAACTGTTCATCCGCAGGAGCAGGATCTAATTCCACCATTTCTATCTCATCAATCATTTGATCATATTCTACGGGGGTCGCGTAGTCTGTAAAGCATAATATAAACCAAAGTTATAATATGCTATAACAAGGTATTTAAAAATACGAGTAAGTACGAGGGTACATAAATCTCGATTTAGAGGTAACGGTGAAGTGACAGCCCCAAAAACTGACCGCATCACGCGTATGTTTTCACGTCCGTTAATAAAGTGACAGCCCCAAAAACTGCCCGCAGTATTAACATTTAACGTGTACAATTTTAGTTACATGGTCTTGAAGTGATAACCCCATAAGTTATCCGCAACAAGAATATCGTAACAAGATACATAATAAGTATCTATACTTTTGTACCTCATGGGTGGTTCGATTGATAAACCTACATATTAAACATATTACGCGACTAACCTTCTTTGTATGACTGCGAAGAAGAACTGGAGTCTGAATGTTTACGCCGGCTGCGTTCCAACTTCCTTTCCAACTTTTTTATTTTCCTCGCAATATATTCATAATTATCACTTTCTCGCTTTCTTTTTCCCATTTTTAGGTTGTAAGGCACTGGAGTGTATGTAACTTGTACAATGAAACCAAATAACGATGACAATAACACACTGAATTTTTAAAAGACGCTGTGTATGCGCACTGGCGGAGCACTGAACTGTGAATGACGCAATGGCCGCCTACCGGGCGGGAAATGAAATACCCTTATTTTTTTCATATTTATAAAAAATACAAAATATGAAGTATTTCAACTTTCAGTGCAATCTGGCGACACCGTATGTGATACTACATGTAGTACGAGAGCCCACGACCAAAATTTTTGTCTCATAGCAATACGGCCAAAACCGCATCAAATCGATAGATACGATTATCTTGAACTCGAAAATACCAATATCAGACATTTTCCGCGTAGCGTTTGATCTGACCGAATTTTCAAAATTGTCAAAGAATTTTGCCGAACTGCATCATAGCAATATGTCTGATTTGCAGACTGTAGTTGAATGGTAGTTTTGAGATACCGGAAACATATTTTTCAGACGTTAGTGGTGTAGCGCAAACCCGTAAAATCACTAACAAAAATAAAAAATGAGACAAAAAAAAATGTCTCATAGCAATACGTCTGAAAATCTGTTTTATTAGTAAATTTTGGTTATTTGATGCGAACAAAACAATTTTCAGACGGAAATGTGAACGCATTAAATTTTGAGACCGTTTTGAAAATGTTAACAAATTTGACCGATCGGTATCATAGCAATATGTCTGAAAATTGTTGGACATGATAAAATAAGTTGTCCACATGTGCAAAAAATGTATATCAGACAAATTAAGTGTAGTACCTTCTCTATCAGACAACTTTTCGATACCCAGATATCATTTAAAAATCGTATTGAGGCATCTTGAATTTTCTGTTACAAATCAATGAATACGTTGCGACCCTGAATTTATTAGATGATAATTAACAAAGAAGATGATGATGATGAAGATGATGTTGATGAAGATGATGATGATGCGCTAGCATATCTTTAGAATAGTAGGTTCAGAATAATTTTAATAAAATATAAGCGATTGTTTACGTCTTTTTGTTTCATTATTGTGTTAAATTACCTAAAAAACATACATTTATGTATTTAAAGTCATATAAATGATTCTAAATCATCGAAAACATTATTTATTTCAATTTAGTGACTACAAAAGCCATTTAGCCAGTAAACTGATTCAATGCCAGAAATAAGGGTATCTTGCCCCAGTGTGCGTCGGTCAGGCGACTCCGAAACGTTATTTCGTTTTTGGGAGTATATGCTACACTGAAAGTGTCTGAAAACAGGTTTTTGGTAATCCTGGCAGCAATACAAAAATTTGAAAAAAAAAATTATCCGTATTGCTATGATACAGGTCGGCTAAATTTTTTGACATTTTCAAAAATGCGCTCAGGCTATATGCTACGCGCAAAATGTCTGAAAACAAACTTTTTCGTAATACAATCATAAAATCTATGTACATTTTCACTATCAGACGTATTGCTATAATACCGACTGTCTTTTTTTATTGACACAGCAGAAATGGCCTCCCACGCAGTTGCTACACTTTCGACCGTTACTACACGCCTAGTCGGGTTCAGAATCATACAATCTAACGATTTTATAGGGTTTTTGCCGTATTGCTATGAGACATGGTTTTGGTCGTGGGCTCTCGTACTAATGTGTTTAATGCTAATATTGAGGACGAAGCACGAGTATAATACGAGAATTTGATGACGATGACCACAAATCACTCAAGGCACTACCCTAAATGGTTCAGTCCTGGCCTATGTCATTCTATACGAGAGAAAAATAAATACCACGCTCGTTACAAAAAATATAAGAATCTACGTGATTACGACCCATTCTCTCTTCTTCGTGCCAGATGCAAGAGACTGATTAACAGCTGCTACTCAACATCAACTCAACTGAGACATCATTGGCTCGAGAATCTAAGGCTTTCTGGGCGTTTATCAATGGCAGAAGGCGTAATTAATCTAGCATTCCTGAAAGTATGACGTTTGACGGGGAGAAAGCTACTGGTGCTCAGGAAATCTGTGAGCTGTTTTCAAGGTACTTCGGATCTGTTTTCGAGGACCACAAACGACAAGTTTCAAATTACGACAGTGGTAGGTCCAACAGAGTCTTCTCGCTTATAGTGCTCACGGAAAGGGAAATTCTTTTAAAACTAACTCGCATTAACCCCTGCAAGGGTCCTGGTCCTGACGGAGTGCTGTCTAGATCCCTAAGAGAATGCGCCAATGAACTGTGTCACCCTCTCAAAATTATTTTCAATAAATCACTTAGTAGTGGCGTATTTCCTACTCTTTGGAAGATAGCTAATGTCGTCCCCATATTTAACCCGGCGAAACTGTGGTGGGGTGTGATATACCCCACACATTGCTCCAACGATCGTTTTGTTTTAAATTTTTGCTGTAACGGTTTGTCTCGCCGCATAGCTGGAGCTAAGGAGCTGCGGAAGGGGATAGTGGCGTGATCGCAGTGTTGCGCTAACCGGCGTTTGAGATATTAGGTGCGCATACTCATGTCGGGTACATAATACCCCGCCACATAGTTAGTGTGTGGTTATTTCGGTAAAATTTAAAATTGTTTTTTTGGTTTATTAGCTTATTATTTGTTTTACAAGATATTACAGAATAGTACTGGGTGACATACGAGATGTGCTGACTGTCCAAGAAAAAAAGATCGAAAAACAAAGCATTCTTGCTCAACGTGTGGGAAGGCCATATGTATAGAGCATGCATTATTTTCCTGCAAAAATTTTTGTGATGATGACCATATTTCCTAAGCAGTTCCAAAGTATTATAATAGTTTTATATTTCTAATCCAAAGAGTGATGTTTTTTCTTTAATTTAGTAATTTTTATTTAAATTAAAATTTTGTTTTTGTTTATATTAGAGGTTTATGAAGATAATGCCTATTTTTGTTTAAAAAAAACTCAGTTGTTTTTATTTTCCCAAATAATAATAAAAAAAATATTAAAATAGTGAAGGTTTTTCATTAAAAGCTGTTTATTGTTTATATTAATATTACAAAATATAAAATTAGAACTCTATTTATCGATATTATGATATTTATGGCCAATTTAATAAGTGGGTATGTCAAACCCCACCACATACTCATTGTTACATTTTGCCACCACAGCCTCGCCGGGTTAAGTCTGGCGATCGAGTATGTTGCGAGAACTATAGACCCATAAGTATTTTATCAGCAATACCTAAGTTGTTTGAGTCCCTAATTTTCGATCATCTTCACTTCTACCTTAAGCCGATCATATCGGTTTTTTTTTTTTTTTTTGTATATGGCCTGTATTGTGTTCATGACACATTTAGTTTTGCCAATGTCAAGTGAGTTTGATAAAGTGTAGTCAACAGTCGAAGTCAGTCGAAGTCACAGTCACTCAATAAAACGCCGGTGTTTAGCGTTTTAATGTCCTAAGGATTCTGTGGAGACTATTTTTAACAAAGCCGTAGGTTTTGAAACTCTATTAGGTCAAAGCAAATTGTTCACGTGACAACTCACTCGACACACAATAGCAGTGTTAAAAACGACACAATTCAATGATTCATATTTATCACATTAATATCACCCTGCGGCACTTCACTGCACAAAGTAACACCAAATTTGTACACTAAAAACCACTAGATACTAATTAAAATCTTTGGATTGCATCTGCCGATGCGGCTTGTTTCTCTGTTACCCACAGAATCATCATATCGGATAATCAGCACGGTTTTGTCAAAAACAGATCAACTGTCACCAATTTACTCTGTTTTGAGACTTATTTGGGGATTCTGTGGGAGTCTCGCTCGAAGCGCCAAGCGGTGAGCACGCGCGCACGCACGGCACTGTGATTCGCGCGTGCGATCGATAGTTACCTATAAGTATCTGATTATCACGCGAATTACCTACGCGACGAGCTCAATATGGAATGCCAAAAGTGTAAAAAAGTCTTAGCTAAAAAAGGATCACATTTCAACTGTCAAGGACCGTGCCAAGGAACTTTTCATAGGGGATGTTTTAAAGGGTTAATGGCGGATTTAAAAAACGGAAGAAACCGTATTTATTGCAATAATTGCGAAGACGATGGATCGGAAGAGGAGCAAGAGGAGGAATCATGTGACTATACCAAAATACTCAAGGATATACAAATTAAAGTTGCGGTTATACCTGGATTCAAGAAACAATTAGATTCCATCACTCAAAGTTTGAGTATGTTGTCCGATAAATATGACACTTTAATTGCGGAACACGAGTAATCAAAAGAAAAAATAATTAAACTTGAGAAAACCTGCGCTGGTGTCAATAACAAATGTATTTATTTACAAAAACAAAACGCTGCTCTCGAGCAAAAGATACACGAGTTCGAGCAAGCGTCTCGTAAACACAATATCGAGATCGTAGGTATTGAGCAGCTGCCCGGGGAGAATGTCAAGGAGATCGTGACTAAAATTGGTGAAGTCATTGATGTGAGCAGCTCGGACGTAGAATGGGCTAGGCGCACGCGACCACCGAGAGAAGATAGTAAGCCGGCATCCATCATCGTGAGCTTCAAGACCAGCGGTACCGGCTCGCGGGACGCCTGGCTGGCACAGCGGCGCAAGCTCACGAACACCACGAGCAACATGGTTACCAGTGGAGCTGCCAGTAACCAGATATACATCAACGAGGACCTGACGAAGACTACGCGAGCTTTACTATGGAACACGAAGAAACAGTTGCATAGTATCTTCAAATACATATGGGTTTCCAACGGGAAAGTACTGGTTAAGAAGGCTGAAGGTGAAAAAGCGATATGTGTGAGAGCAGAAAGTGATATAAGTGGGTTACTAAATAATACTTGAACGTAGGTACCTACTAAAACTACTTAATTACTTAATTGTTTATTGTGTCTATTTTTTGTTAAAATTCGATTTTTCACGTAATATTACCTCCATAATTGATGGATCTGTTAATTATATGTGTGTTGAAAGCTTAAATAATTGGCTACGCCAAATACTATTTAAAGATTTATGTATACTACATGTTAACATACGCTCTTTAAAAAAACATTTTAACGAATTCTTAGTAACCCTAGGCGATGATCTGAGTCAATTAGATATTATTGTTATATCAGAACCAAACATTAACTTTCTATGTTATCTTTTTATAATATACCAGGTTTTCAAATAAATGTGTATACGCGTGAGGGACGGAGTGGGGGCGGCGTGTTGGTTTACTCGCGGACGGAACTGGCGGCGCGTGCGAGCGAGACAGATGCGCCTGCGACGAGTGCTGGCGCGCTGCGCTCGGCGGAGTGCGTTTCCATTACACTTAACATTCACGGGGAACTACTTTATTTGATATCTGTTTATAGACCACCTAAATTTCATAATCAAGACAAAATCAAAGAGTTTTATGTTGAATTACGGACACTACTGCATAGTTTACCTAAGAACTCAAACGTAGTTTTTTGTGGTGATATAAACATTAATTTGCTAAATTGTCGAGATAATCGAGTAATTAAATATGAAAATATAATGGCTGAATAAGTACGGTTTCACTAGATGTATATGTGACGTAACCCGAAGGGAAATAGTAAATAATAATTTAGTAGAATCATGTTTGGATCACATTTATATTAGGGCACCCTCGTCATTGATAAACTCCGCAGTAATAAAACATAAGGTATCGGATCACTATTACATAGCGGCCGCCATACAATGGAAACGCACCCCGGCCAGCGATCACGCCGCTCGCTCGAGCCACGCGCTGCCACCACTCGGTGCCCGGCGCGTTTTGAATAATAGAATGGTTAGGGAAAAATTATTGTCAATAAACTTTGATGATTGATGGAGATAGAATGTCCTGTTAAGTTATATGAATCTTTCACTAACATTTTTACAAATATTTATAATGAATGTTATAAAAAGCAGGATATTAAACTAAATAAAAGTAATAGAAATTTAAAAGGATGGATAACTGAGAATTTAAAAATAATGATACAAAAAAGAGATAAATTATTTAATTTATGGTGCAATGAGCCGAAAAATATGGTGAATAGGTTAAATATACTAGATATAGAAATAAATGTAATAAGGGCCATTTTAAGTCAAGAGTTGAATACGATAAAAAGAGTATATTAGACTGTAATAAAAATATTAAAAAAATATGGGAAAAGATAAATAACTTATTGGGTAATAAAAAACAATCGATAGATAATGTAATACTTACTAATATGGGAAGTAAGGGTAGTCCGAAAGAGATTTGTGATAAATTTGCAACAAGCTTTTTAAGTGAGGTTAATCAAATAAGGCATGTATGTTCCGAGAAAAAAATGATGAGGGACAGCTACATTAATAAACCTATGTTAGCATGAGATGGCAACCTGTCTCTAGTCCGAGATGTTAAACGTGTAATTAATAAATTAAGTAGCAATAAGTCACCTGGGAGTGATCTCGTGCGAATGTCAGATATAAAATTAGTTGTTGATAAAGCCAGCCCTGTAATAGCAAACTTAATAAACCTATCAGTAAAGCATCATAAGTTTCCAAATAAATTAAAGAAGCTATAATCGCCCAATTCATAAAAAAGGTGACCGTAAAGTTTTCTCTAATTATAGACCAATAGCTATACTATCTAGTATTGACAAAATTATCGAAAAATGTATTGTTAATCAACTGGGTAATTATTTACAAAAGAATAAAATACTAGACGAATGTCAACACGGATTTCAGAGGGGGAAAAGTACAAATACATTATTAAGTAATTTACAAACGAAATTAATACTCATTTGGAAAATAAAAAGTTTATTGTAGCTATTTTTTATGATTTTAAAAAAGCATTTGATACCCTAGAAACGGAAACACTTTTGAATGGAATGGGCGAGTGTGGTGTGGGGCAGCCCCTGAACCAGTGGTTCAGGGACTATCTCACATCACGCAGCTTCCGCGTAAAGGTTGGTGATGCGCTCAGTGAGACGGCGGAGGTGACGTGCGGAGTTCCGCAGGGCTCCGGATGTGGCCCCATCTGCTACTTACAGCACGTCAACAGCTTATGTAATGTGCTGCAGCACTGTTCGGCTTACATGTTTGCGGACGACCTGTGCACGCTCCGCGCCGGCACCTGACCTCGCGGAGACGTGTCGCCTGTGCAGCGCGACATAGACGCGTTAGTTAAATGGTCGCATGATAATGGCATTACATTAAACTCAGACAAAACTAATCTCCTCATCATCCACTCACCGTATCTGCTTCCTACTGGGACACCACCCTCCATGTTTACACATAGTTTCTCATGCCTTCATAATAATTTTAATATCGATTGTTTGCGATTGTTTGCCCATTAAAAGAGTAGATTGTGCTACTTATCTCGGTGTTAAAGTAGACGATAATTTTTCATGGATACATCATGTAGACTACATTTGTAATAAAATGAGGTTACTCTTAAGTAAATTTTATCACTTAAAATTTAAAGTTCCTACTACTACATTAAAATTACTTTACTTTCATTAGTTGATTCAATTTTGGGTTACGCTCTTGACAGTTACGGACTAACATTTAAAACGCACATTAATAAACTTGAAACAATACAAATTAGATTTCTTAAACTCCTAGTAAATAACAAAACTAAATTAAAATGCAAAGGTAATTATTATAAATTATTTAAGATTTGTAGAATTCTCCCGGTCAGTCTAAAACATAAATACCTCTTAGCAATAAATAACCACGCCAGTCAGGAGAATAGCCCATCCTTGGTCAATAATAGTCATTGTAACCCGGTCGATGTCTGCGGGCAAATTTGAGATGCCTAAAGTAAACAATTACTTTGGTGACAGAACATTAAAGAAAAGGTTGCCATACCTACTGAACAGTTTGCCCGAAGACATTCGCCGGGAACAAAATAAGAATATTTTAAGAAAAGCTGAAAAATTATTATTTGTCTAGTTTAGATTAGTCTAATAAGCTAATGTTAAAGACTCGTGATCCTGCAGACAAACTATGTGTACGAGCACTTGATTACTCATACATTTAGCTTGATAGTAGATCAGAGAGAAGAAAGCCTTGATTGATCTTGATTGTATTTATTCTGATGTGTGCGCACAGTGACAATCGAACGTGAACTAATAGAAATAAAATTATAAACAAAACAACCGGCGCGCATAGGAATTTAGGTCACTGAACTTATAATACCTAAATGTACAATGTAATCGTACATATTCCCTAGCACGAGATGAGCAACAACATGAAAGCAATAAAATATGATAAAATACAAAACTTAAATGAAAGTAAATAAGTACAATTCATGCTTATAAATTTCATTTACAACAAATGCTTATAAATTCCAATTCAAAATAAATGCTTATAAATTCAATATAAAAATCGTAAAATGAGGAGATGAGCTTCTGTCCTGACGAAGAGGGGCTTGGTCCCGGGGCGCGGGCGCAGGCGCGGTGCGGGCGCAGGCGCGGGGCGGGCGCGGGCGGCAGGCTCTGCATCTCCGTGTCGGGGCCGCGCGCGGCGGGCGCGCGCGGTACTCTCCAGCTGCAGCGCGCTCGTCTTGCCACGATCACGACGCTGATGATGGCTATGGTGCCAAGTGCCACGTAGATCATGGTGTAGTGATGGATATCATGGTACGATATACTCTCATACACCACGTCAGCTTCTTTCATCTTCTGATACTCTGTCCTATCTCAGATAGTTCTTGTTGCTGAGAATCATTTGTATTGTAAGTTTCGGTATTGTTATATTTATGATGTGATTGATGGAAGCCATGAGTGTATACAGCTCTGGTTCATTGTAATCTCTGACAGGTGAAGCTTGTGTGGAAAGATAGAAAAATCTTCGGATTTATAATACAGTCCTCCCCACGTGATCAAGCCGCCGCGAGTCAGCTGATGTGCGGTCACTTGATCGCCGCATATTGTTTTAATATGACACCGGTCGCAACAAAAGTACAGGTAGTATTTAGGTAATTGACCTCACTCCAGTCGTTCGAACATGACCTAGTTGTCGTCATGCATTCCATATTTCTTGTTGACAGAAGCTTTGTCGTCCTTGACTTGATACTCAGGCTTCAGTATGTAGCAGAAATTAACATTTGACAGTTGTAAACATGATCTCAAATCCTTCTCAGATACTTGATGAACATCTCTTTTCATGTTATTGAGATGTATCGGCCACAGGCACTACGCTGATGGATTGGTCCTTGTCGACCGCAGGAACGGGATAATTTTCAGAATCTCATAGGTGTCCCGGGTGAGAAGAGGCAGTTTCATCTCAAACATCAAAACGTCCTCCAGCATCCTAGTTCTAACCCTCAGTAACTCATAGACCTTTCTCAACTCTGTGTGTATGTTGTCGATGGAAGGGTTATGTCCTTGCGTAATTTTGTTGATATTATACTTAATTCTTTACAAGTTGTTCGGGTGGCAACAAATGAAAGTTGAAACGCCGTGATAATATCGGTCACTGTGTCTAATACGGTGTTCTGTACATTTTTCAAGCTAGATAGCATGTTGTTTGCGATTATCGCCCCTGTATTGAAGCTATTAAGGACGTTAGTGGCTTGCACCTCATGTTTTAGTTTATTCCAAGCTTCTTCCAGCTGATTCATATTTGATTTATTAACTTACTAGCGGCCGCCCGCGACTTCGTCCGCGTGGAAAAGTAACTTTTACCCCCTTTCAACCCCCTTTTCGCAATAAAAGTAGCCTATGTTCTTTCTCATGGTCTAGATTATCTGTATACCAAATTTCATTTAAATCCGTTGAGTAGTTTTGGCGTGAAAGAGTAACAGACAGACAGACGACAGACAGACAGACAGACAGAGTTACTTTCGCATTTATAATATTAGTAGTATGGATGTTTATTTTTATTTTTGGTATAGCAATTCTTTGCAATTTATTCTTAAGTAAATATTGTAAATAGTGCAATATTTA
>JABMDO010000850.1:0-21823 GCA_014851415.1 Cnaphalocrocis medinalis | reverse complement strand
TCCACCACCACCGTGAGCGGGATGGTGATGATCGAGGACTTCACCCTGCGCGGCGTGAACTGGTCCTTCTCTACGTTCCTGGACACGTTACCACGATATTAGTTCTCATATTAATATTAATAATCAATCGACAGTAGCGATAACATGATTTCTATGAGCCTTTGCCCTGCAAATGACGGCTTTAACAAATAACACAATATAAAAGGCTAAGGCCAAGGCCCTGCTACAAGATGGGATGACGACATTCGAAGGCTGGCTGGAGTGAGCTGGATGAGAGTGGCCGAAAATCGGGAGCGGTGGCGTGCATTGGGGGAGACTTATGTCCAGCAGTGGACGAGCGTGGGTTGCTGATGATGAAGGCCAAGGCTATGGAACATGAACGGAAACATGCCTAAACTCCTCTTCTACTACAATCATTTTGAACAACATTCATTCTGTTGTATGTATGGCCGCCTTTGTTGCACATTATTCCTGTTATAACTAGTTTTAAGTTTTATACCTCTGATTAGTGTGCAATAAAAAGCATATTCATTCATTCTTTGACTTTAAGTTCCTGCTAAAATTAAGGTATGCACCTGAATGTTTATCGATAAACCTAACCTAAGCAGTGGCTAAGGTGTTTGCCCAAAGTGCGAAAGGTCCTGGGGTCAATACCCGGTCAAGTCAATTTAGGAAACTACATTTTCAAAATTTTCTTGGGTCTGGGTGTTCTGGGTTGACGCCCCCAGTTAAGTAATTATCGTCATCTGGTACTTAATAGTACAGGGGCGTTGCCCTAGTTTGCATACAGCATTGAGGAAAAAAAACAAAAGATATTAAACATTTAAAGAGAAACAGAAACGGTAAGTGTCAATAAATTATATAAAATTTACTGTAAAACACTGGAATTGATTATTTACATGCTGATTAGTCATTAAGAAATATCTGATAACTCTCACAAAAATAAGTTGGTAGACCGTTTCAGAGTATCAAAACATATCAAGAAGTCACTTAGACTTCCTAAAACCGGTGTCCAAACTAGCTCAAGCATTGTGCTCGTATGCCCCTAATTGCACTATCAATCCAGAGCGGAAAGCATCGTTTGTCTCAATCTGTCTGGTAGCGGCGAAGGTCACTTTTTCCGTCATAATACAGTCCTTAGATTTCTTCAGCTTTCCTTTTTATGTCGAAATGTGTCCAATTTGGACAAAAATAACTTGGTGGCTCGGTATTAGGCGAGTCACCTGCGCCTTTTTTATAATAAATTGGTAAACTTGCTCGATAAATACGTAAGTAAGTATAGTACTTTTCAACAACCATTTTCAGTAACTTTTAAGTAGGAATATATGAGGAGGGTATCTGCCTTAGGAGAGCCTGGAAATACGCCTGCAGATTTGGCGTATATAAGACTATCAAAGTAACTGCTAAAAAGTCTCATTCTCTCATATCATGGATAGTCTCGACATTTATTTAAACCACCTACGATCATAACTTTAACACACTTGCACAGATGTAATCATTATGGAACCTCTTTCTAAGTACCACTTTCACGTAAATAAATAGTATGTTATTGGATACACTGAGTGTATCTACCAAACCACGCTGTTCTCACGTAGGTAAGTACACTTTTGGAGGAACACTTCGACGGCGCGACGTAGGATTCTGGAAACTACGTCCTTATAGTTAGTAACAAAGTTATTGACTTTCGTAATGGCACCCTTGTTTGCTGCTCCTACTATGCCTAGGTCTTTTCAACTCTGCACTCTGGAACTATTGTTTTGTTTGGATGTAGTTGTAGTTCAGTTATTGTTGAGTTACTGCACAAACTAATGCTATTTCCTTTGCAGCTCCTCTTCAGTTTCTGTAGGTTGTAGTGATTTATTTTTCTAAGGGTTACATACGTAATATCGAACGTCGATGTAACTATTGTCTAGATATCGACAACAATGCATCAACGGGTCGCTACATCTACGGTACTCCATATTAAAAGCCTTGGAATCAATTGGTCGTTTTGTCAGTGTGTCATGACATCGAAAGTCATGGTGGGTAACAGCGAACTTCTTAGCACAAAATATTATGTAGTTACACACAGAAGGTAGGTTCTAGCTGATTTTAAATTTTGAAGAATTCGTTGACCTATGAAGCTGGATTGTCTGTCGCCCGGCACGAATATTTTTTTCTGTTATGTTGAGAACATAAATAAAAAACATCTATGATATTTTATCGATTTAAATGTACATCTTCATTATTTCTATAATAAATATAGATAGAATGGTATGTAGAATAAAGTAATGTGGTGTGGAAAGGAAAGGTAAGGTAAGTAGTGGTTGCGCGACGGTGCCACTTAGTGCATCATCGAGATTCGAGATACGTAGGTATCAGCAAAAATTGAATATGCTGGACTTAGAAGTGGAAAAAGAGGATCCACTTCATGAATTATTCGATTAAAAATGGTGATATAAAATGTTTCGTTTAAGACTACATACTTATTTTGCCCGTGTTTGTTTTTGCCCTCGGTCTACATTTTAGGTTTCCGTAGTCTACTAGGAACCCATGTAGATCAAACCCCCCAGTCTCGAGATATACTAATACCAAGTTAAAATTAGAGCGTCCCCCCCCCCCCCCACTTAACTTTTGAAATACTATTACAAAAAATCTGAAAAAAATGTGCTGTATACCTCCAAGTAAGTACTTTCAACGAAAACTATAGCAGACTCTGTATCATACATAGTTTTTTTAATACAACTCGACCAACTTATGACGTGCGGTTGCCCTAACTAAATGGTTACGATATAACTTTCTATAAACTATGAGAATAAGGTCGGCCCATCTTATGGCTACGGAACCCTTTCATGTGCGTGTCCGACACGCTCTTGGTCGGTTTTTTTATTTGTTGTAACGTTTTTAAATAACGCTAGTTTTGAAAATATGTACTTAGTCGTACCTATATCCTTTTATTATATTATTTTTTAATAAAATTTGATTGACATATAATATGGTTTATTTTATATCTTTAAAATTTCTTATGTATCTAATCGATTATTCTACCTGTTGTAGGGAAGGGACATTTTGTTAAAGTTCAATTTTTTTTTTCAAATAGTGGCTGGCTAGGTACCAGCAACCAGTATCTCGTGTCTCGATGATTACATTATTCTACATACCATTCTATGTTTATTATAGAAATAATGAAGATGTACATTAAAATCGATAAAATAATATCATAGATGTTTTTTATTTATGTTCTCAAAATAACAGAAAAAATACTCGTACCGGGCGACAGATAATCCTGCTGCATAGGTCAACGAATTCTTCAAAATTTAAAATCAGCTAGAACCTACCTTCTGTGTGTAACTACATAATATTTTGTGCTAAGAAGTTCGCTGTTACCCACCATGACTTTCGATGTCATGACACACTGACAAAACGACCAATTGATTCCAAGGCTTTTAATATGGAGTACCGTAGATGTAGCGACCCGTTGATGCATTGTTGTCGATATCTAGACAATAGTTACATCGACGTTCGATATTACGTATGTAACCCTTTTTCTAAACTAGCTCGGTTAGTGACCACCAATCCGCATTCGGCAAGCGTGGTGATTAAGCCTAATCCCATAATAATAGCGATGGCTTGATTTCTATGATGAAGGACCTTTCTCTGCAGTGGGACTATAGACTGATACCTACTTCACTTTTTAATAGTGATTATAACTTATCACCTAATTTACTCAAGATGAACATCAGAAGAATGGTCATCATCATCCAAGCGTGTATTTTTTTTAAGTGATAGGTGACAGACGAGCAAGCTGGTCATCTGATAGCATGCAATTGCCGCCGCACAGGAACTCCTGCACCCCCGGACTGGGCCTTCAGTACCCTCACCCACTCTGCGAAACAACACAGGTGCTGCTTAATGCCGGTTGTCTTTTCTCAGTGAGGCGTGTCTTTTCTAGTTGCGTCCAAAGCAGTCACTGCAACACCTGGGGGTTTGGGTAGTCTGGTAATTACAATGTCGCTCCATCCTACTGGATAGAAATGTACGTATCTATATTTATTGATTCGGTTGGAAAAATTTAACCCGACAATCTACTGTCAAACTTCTATACCTAGATTTATTCCATTACTCCGACAGTTCGCCTAGCAGTGACCTCACGATAAACGGGTTAGCATCGATTTTTTGGGAAACAAGTTAGCATAAAAACAAAACGGGAAAAGCGTATACCTGCGGCTAGGGTAGCCACCCTCGCGGCAATCGTTCTGTCTCCTCATAGAATACTTTTTTCTGTCTTTCAAAACATTTGTTTCATCTTAAAAAAAATAAAATAAATTACAAATATGAAGTAAAAATCTGCTGTGAATAGGTAGTAAAAGCTAAGTTACATTGCATTACAATCCGGCAAACATCCAATCCAATACCGAACACATTTTGAATTTACAATATCAACTATAAAAATGTACAGTTAATTTGTAAATGTTTGTAGTCATTTGTTTGTCTGAACAATAAAATAAATGTTTATAAATGTTAACTAACTGTAATTATCTTGCCTAGGTACAACGTCATTTCGTTGTAAATATAATTTATTGTTATCGAAGTTCTAATAATAAAGTAAGCAAAGAGCAAAGTTAGGTCAATAGCCAAAAAAAGTTTCTTTATTCAAGTAAGTACCGTTGTTTGTCAATTAATTATGTTAGGACAAGACAACAGGGGATGGAGGCGGACCGTAAAGGTTATGTGTACATAAGGGTACATACATACACGTTGCACAATTTCAACTATATGTATTCAATTAAATCATTTTGTAATATATCTAAAAAACTACAAGCTCAAAATGAAAAAAAAATCACAAACTTTATAGAAAGGTTCAGCTTTTAAAATCCATTTTGATCTAAATTATCGGTAATTTTCTTTGATGGAGCAAAATGGCAGCTTCTGGCTTAAGTAAGCCCTGGCGCATTATCTCAAAGACAAATTGCCATTCATAAAATTCTGAATAAATAAACTAAGATCTCATTAATTCAATGCAGATGTGATATCTATCACCTTATTCTGGAAGTAGAGACTTCACTAAAGATATAACGTGGTAAAAACCAACATCAAAGTAAACTCATGTTATGAAACTCATCGATATGTGACTGTAAAAGCTCGAACTTTAAGTGGAAGTCTTATGATTTACCGACATGAGTAGGTAAATAATAAGTAATTCTGAAAATACCACGATTTTTTCGAGCTTTTACCACTCGAGTTCAGTATATTGCTAGTAATGCTTAATAGATAGCTGGTACCTAGATGTTGGTTTTAGGAATAAAACAATCAGTAATTCTTATGAAGCAACTCTCCCAAGAAATTTAAGATTTTTTGGCCGGTCACTGTTCTAACCGAACCCAACCAATATTTTTTCGTTTAGTAGAGTTTAGTCAGTATCATCATCACAAAAATATTGGTTAGGTTAGGTTAGTACAGTGACCGGCCAAAAAATCTTGATATTCTCGGGCGAGTTGTCCCATAACCCTTGCTTTATTAGGCTCGTCGGTCTTCCAGCTCTGTTTTTAAACCTTTTATATTAAATGTTTTTACAAAAGCTCACGCTAGAGCCCCAGAGTAAAGTCTGTCTGTCAATAATACCGCATGCAGACGCCCGAATCACACTCAAATCCGGCTCGATATTGGAATTCTTCAACAAACAGACATTTTGGCGTTTAATTAACTTTCTCGCCATAAACGCCCTATTCTTTGACGGCCTGTCATGGTTACCAACTTTGCTAATAAAATAGATCTTCCAAAATATTCAACTGTATTAAAAGGTATTCATCGGAATAACTTAAGTTTTATAATAGCAACTATTTTGAAATTCTGACACAGCTCAATAAGAAGTTAAAGTACTCTAACTAAGTACTCTACTAAGTCGACCTCCACGAGTGGCCCCGCTGGTAATCAGTTTCTGCCCTGATTCCAGCCGCGGTTGGTATCAGGTAGAAAAGTTTACCGTGGGGTCCGGTGTTCCCCGGGCAACGGCGGGTAGTAATCTCACTATGGTGGATTGCTACCTGACGGCCGACGGACGCACACTTTCCGGCCGGACCGGCCCTGGGTGTGGATCGCGCTGAAGCGCATTTTCCTACAGGGCCTTCATTGTCCGCCGAGGGTGTGAGGACCGGCCTCTTAAGCTCCGCTCGTGTGATTGGTGGGGAGGCAGGGCCATGGGCTAGGCGCACCCTAAGGTCGTATGTCCCACCATCGCACTCAGCGGAGAGGCAGGGGCCTTCCTTTGTCCTTGGGACCTCCCTAGAGTGGAGTGCCTCCGGGCACAGTGGCCGAAAGGCCCGTTTAGGAGACCTGCGCCGCAAGGTCGCAGCCAGCGGATTACGGCGGCAGGTCGGTGTGCTCGTTTTCCAGGCTCCGCATCTAGCGGAGTTGGGATCTCGGGCGGCTTCGTTTTGAAGCTGCGGGGTTTGTTTCCCCAACCCGTCTGCGCTGCATCCAGCAGTGTATGAGTGGGGAAGGGTACCCGAAGGCTCCCCTCGACGGTGCCTGCACTGCAGCCAGTAGTGTGGGTGCCCCCTCGGGAGGGTGCGTTACGAGGGCCGTGGGAGAGGCCCCTGGGGGCTGCGCGCTTGCAGCCCGGAGGACTGGAGTGGGGCCGTAACTGGCGCGCCCGAGGTCCATGGGTGGGTCTGCGGCGATGAGGTTCGTCCTATTTCCTGCTTTCCCACCCGAGCTGGACTTGCCGGGAAACGTCGTAGGGGTTTTTAGTGGGTATGCCTCTGGACGGATCTGATTAGCAGAGGCCCAGCCCAGAGGAGAGCCCCACACTACCCGGCCGCCTCCCAGCGGCCGGGTGTGCATAAGGCGGCGCTAGCCGACGTCGGCTCCTTATGAGCCGGCGGCATTTTCCCCTTCGTCACAAAAAAAAAACAAAAGGTACAATACAGGAAGCCCTGTATCGTACCTGCCTTCACTATATCACCAACCTAGCAGACTCCTTTACATACTGAACATCAATTTCCTACAAAATAGTTTCCAATAAAAGACAATAAAGGATTTCACACTAAGCCACTACTCCTCACAATGTCTTCATTAATCCCTTGATTTTGTTAATTAGTCAAAAGGGTCCTGTGACACAAATTTATTGTTCAACTTGATACGCCATTATGCGGGATCAGGGACCAACGACCTTTTCGTAGTAAATACTCGTTTGTCCTACGTGTGCTTAAAGTTCTTTAAATTAGAATTTATCTTCGCATGTTTGTTGGAAATGTTTTCGGGCTTTATTTCGCTGCAACACAGTGTAATAACAAGTAGCATAAAATTTAGTAGACTCAGAATGCCAGCTACCAACATCGCGTGTGGAAAAGGCTACAAAAAGTATGTGTGCATTGGTTTGCGTAGCCTTTTGTGATACGTATGTACGACATACGTACAGTGAACTCAGTATGATTCGGCGTAAGACAGAAACAGATCATACGGATATGCTCGATGCGATGAACCGGTGCGTCAACGAACTCTTCGATGTAAATGTCTGCTAGAGCCGACCTTCTGTGTCTAAATAAATTGAGTCAGTAAGACATAGAACACGACTTGTGACTCTACAGGTGTTGCCGGTGTATATAGGCGGCGAAAATCGTTTACAGTGATTTGTCTTCTCGACTGCCGCCAATCACATAAAAAAAGAAGAATTACCTACCTACCCATCTATAATCTTAAAAAAGTAATGGAAAAGAAGGATTCTTTTTAATGAATTAATACTGCCCGATATTTGGAATAACGTATGTCTTGAACTTCTATTTTCATGAAAAGCCAGCCGCTCCGTGCAGTGATTTAAAATGGGGAACGCAAACAAATTGCGAGAATTTGGAATTTGAGAATTTAGAAAATCTCACATTCCAAAAGAGGTGCGTGCTCGGATTTGATTCTGAGATTTCTCTCGCTGCTTGAAAAAACACAAGTTATCTTAGCAAGTGAGTTCTGAAGCTACCACCGTTGACTGCTTGAAATCAAAACAAGTCCCTATCATCTTAGCGCATCATTTCCCTTTGCTTCCAAAGCTGTCAGTTTTTTGGAGCCAGGCGCGGATCCACCGTTGTGGGCACTGTGGGCATGCCCATAACCTAAAATTTACTAGAGACGTCACACTTTCATCTTTCAACATTTGCTCAGCAGTTTCCAGTCTAAGAGAGTGGAGTAGGCGGGGGAGGCTGTGCCCACAACCATGTGACAAGCCGCTAGAACAGGAGGGTTCCACTATGTCTCAAGTCGGAAAATTCCTAGATGCCCACAAACATTTTTGAGGTCTGGACTCTGGATCCGCGCCTGTTTGGAGCCCGACGTACGCTTAGACCATGCTTCAGAATTGGAGTCTGGTAATTAATAGGTATAACGACTGCCTTCTGACCTAACTGAACTCAAACCAAGTAAAGGCGAAAGGAACCATTCATCCTTGAAGCCTGCCCTTGGTATGCAAGTGAGCACGCGACGTATCGCCATGTAGGGATTTACTCAATCCGCCGGAAAAACACAAGCCTTGACATGCTAAATTACAGTAATGGTATTAAATTAGATCGAAACTTTGTATAAAGAAGGCATGCATTGTGGAGTAGTATTAACAGTTTTAGGAAATAGCTATTCTATTTCCGAACAATAAATATCGGTTAAGAGCGCTGTCTCTGAAATCCGAAGGATACTTATTGTTGTTATTTCTACGGTAAACAGTACAAGTGACATACCTATTTAACATTTTATATGTATAGTGACGTCAAAGAAGCGGAATAGGTACACTATATTTATCTATCTACCTGTAAGACATAACACGGAACTGTTAATACCACCTAATTTTACTTCCGAAAAATTCGTATCTTTTATTCTGCTCTGTCCATTTGTAGAGTACAAGCTGTGCCCATTAAAATGGATGGTATTTAGTGAATACGAAGTCTCAGTTTTTAGAAATTCAAATCTGTGATGTGATGAAATGGATGGTATTTAGTGAATACGAAGTCTCAGTTTTTAGAAATTCAAATCTGGAGGTATTATATACTCCATATTATGTCCCATCCAGAATGGGGTATGGGAAAAAAAACAAATATGTCCTAAATTGTAAACCATTTCGAGGCATTTGTCTTTCATACCATATTTCATTGCTTTTAAAATTTAAAAGCATAAGATCAATGATATTTTCAATAAAATCGCGTTGACTTTTATCTGACCTAAAGTTATGCAGAAGTAAAGATAGTTGACCTATACCCCGACATGGAACACTGTTCACACACACTACTGTATTGTCTCTTAAATAAATCACGCACGAATGTAACAAAGACTAAATAAAAAAATCGGGACACATTTCCACAAATATTGATACTCACATTTGATACATTTCTACTCACCTAAAAACAATTTAATAGACAACCTCAATCGAAAGAGTAATCGAGTTTACGACGTAAACGTTATTATTTCTTCGCGCGAATGACCGCGGCCGTAAGAGACAGAAATAGCTCTAAGACACAAAGTTGTAAATAACGAAGTGAGCCCTATAAACACGTCGTTCATAATATTTGGACTAATGCTCCGTAGAATTAGTTCAAGCTATATTACCTCTAGATTTAGATGAACCTGGAAACTGGACTATATAATCCCGTTTTATAGGAGTAATTTCTGTCATTATCTTGGCGGTGAGGGAAAAATTGTGAGGAAACCTGCAGTTTCTGAAAGTGTAACCGTGACTCATTGATCTGGTTCGCTTGTATAAGTACTTATTATAAATGAGACTAAACGCGAGGGTGTTTAAATATAAGTACGGTCGCGGTCAAAAAGTGTTTACCAGTTTTGAAATTTGATTCTATATCACACATTTTGCACTAAAGTCAAAAATGCCATAACAAGTTACATAATACCTTTTTAAAGTAAATATAAAAAAGACACATAAAGAGGATATATACAGAAGGAAGGACAACACGGAAGCAGCCATAAAAAAACCTAATTTCTTTGAAATGCCATGACATTTGTCATTGACTGAGGGCGCTGGCTGTCAGCTGTCATATTATTATAAAAGACACCTTATTCTATGATCAATATTATGTAATAGACAATTAAAACTTATAGCCTACATGTGTACGTGCGATTATGATCCTTAAGGTGGTAAACACTTTTTGACCGCGACCGTACATCATAGTACTTACAACGGCTGTGGTCATATGCGGACTGGAGGCTCACGGCGTCGTCAAAAATACGCCACTTACTCTTTATTACAATGTTTTTGTGCTCATAACACCTATTTCAGTCCAATACACAAAATGAAGGAAATAGAAAACTAAATATAAGGTAAATTGGAGCAGAATGTAATGACTCCTGACGATCTAAAGGTATTGGGTTAGATTCAGTTTACTACGAAGCACAAAATCAACACATTCATAATCTCGAGCATAACCAACAATAATGTACCCGGTATCTATTGTGAAGGTGAGAACATCCCGTAATGGATTATGGAACCAAGAACGTAAAAGTTGAAAGAGGTAGTTTTCACGATAATGTGCAATTTATACTCGTACCTAACTTACCCACGTAAGTTCTCATCAAAAGACATTTTGCTATCAAACCGGTAAACATTTTTTATGGGTGACAGACAATTCAGAACCAGAGAACCAGATTCCGCCGCATATAGACATCTGCAATACCCATTGAGTCAAAACTTGCGCTACATTTTAACTGTTTTCTGTGAGGTCGTGGCATCATTCAAGTCGAGGCGGCACATTCATGTCGAAGCGTCTCTCTTATCATAAATTGATTTATTGGAGATTGATGGTAATATAGAACAGCAAGTACACACTACCTTCTCTTTTGAAAGGTTTCTCAAATAAGTGTCAGTTTCTATGGTTACTACGTTTTCGGGGCGATTGTATGAAAAGAAAATGGTTCCTTTATTTTCCTCAAAATATATTGTTTTCTATGTAGGTGCACCATCCTTCGAGATTTAAGTTTTCCTGGCACTCATAAAATCTGCTATTCCTCCAAAATCCACTCCAGAATCTAAAAATTTAGTTAATAGTTACATTTTATTAATGGGAAACGCTTTCCGTATAATCGGTACCTTTTATGACTCTGATATCAATTATTTCGACACAATTATATAAACATTTTAAAATAAGTGCCATTTACCTATTTATCTTTCATAAACAGTAAAGTTCTATAAAATAGAGTATGTTATCTGTGACCGACACAATCCATTATGGTTGACAAACGGCTAGGTGTCTACATTTTCTATTTTCAGAGACTAATCATACTATATGAGAAAATGTTTTTAGTCTATAAATAGTACTTATTATAGACTCAACGTGCTATTACACACTCTCCAATAAAATAAAACTGCGAGGATTAATTAAGAAAACATTTTTAAGTTTTCTCGTATTTCGTTCTCGTATTCTCTTATTTTTAACACGGCCATTAATGGAAGCCCTTCGATAAGGTCTATTGGATTAAATTTAATCCAATCAGATCAGTAAGTAAATTAAATGCTAGTTTTTAAGCTCATTACGATGTTTCTGTAAATACTTGACCTTTGACTTTTTATATTTACTTAATACTAAAATCTTTGTGAGATACCTAAACTCAAGACAAAAATGCTACGTACTGTCATTCATATATACATATAAGTAAATAGATACATAGTTCTATTCTTTATATCTTTCAAAGTAGGTATGTACTACCTAACAATAAGATATCAAATTTTAAAAAATATATCATACCTATCAAGAGTGTACCTACCATACCTATCGCACAAAAAATGTGTTCTTAGAAAACACAGAAAAGAATGTGAAATAAGGTGGTATAAGCATATTCCAGTACATCATGTTACCCTTCTTTTGTTATAAAACATGACTGGTCAGTTCATCTGTTACCTGAGTCATCATTGATTACTATCCTGCCGCCCTGAATCACCGACTGATGCGCAAACCCAAAACAAACTGGGGCACGAGATATCACGTAATAATTGGCGGTTCATGAGTGAAAGCGATAAGCGTTTTCAAAGTGAAACGGCGATGATTCATCGATAAATCTTCTATTGCATGCTACATTACAAAACACAATATGAAATCAGGTTGTAAAATAATATCAAGAAGGTTTAGGTATGTACATGTAATGCATAGTGCTCTAGTCAATTAATGTCGATGCCTTTACTAATCTAAACGTCAATTTCTTTAGTTATTATACAGAAAGATTACACACTGTTTTATAAAAAATAATATGGTTCATAATATTGCGCATGTATATCACACTAGTGCCCCGCCCTAATTTCGTTTTGGAACCTAATTTTGCTACAATAAAATCCTAAGCCGCTTCCGCTTGTATACGGCTGCGTAAAACCTTTTTCAATACTTCGGTTTTCGCGGTTCACCCTTAATATTTCAGATTTATAATGTTTTCGAACACATATTGATACTTGGATAAAACACCTGTGCCCTTACTTTCTATAGAAACCTATTAGGTTTCTTCGTCAGAATAATGTCTGTATCTTTTGTTAACTAGTATTTTTTTCATACAAACACAAACCCGACATGGTTTACGTTTGTAGAAGAAGAAGAAAGAAGTCTTAATCGTCTTTTATATTTTTTACTTTTCCTTCACTTCTCTAATTAGGGCTTCTACATCATTAAGTAGGTACTAAAGTTGAAACGTGGAGTTTCTGACTGAACTACTGCAATAGGTTTTGGCAGCAGCAGTCAAACCGCTGGCCGAGTGCCCTGAACTAGCTCCAGCGAATCTAAGTAGTGCGGGACAAAATGGCTGCCGGCAGTAGGTTTTGTTCTTTTTGCGAAAAGATGTCGAACTAGCGTGCTGTCACATAGTGTCACACGGTAGTGAAATTTCACAAAATACACATTTTCACGAGTACGTACAGCAATGGCTGAGGTTGGGCCATGATTGGACACAGACTTACTCTTATGTCTATCCAAGTGTTTTGTTACATATCTGTTAATAGTAATTAATATGTTAAACATCGTAAATATATTGTCGACTTTACGTTAATGGGTTTGTAATAAGGTTTATTTTGTGTCTAAATCAATTTGGTACCTTAACTTATTAACGATTTATCGTTCGATGACATGGATCGATGATCGATCAATTATTACTCAACGTAGATCGATAAAATAAGGTCTCGTAGAAATTATTAATCGACTTCGAATTATCCATCCGATAAGTCAACTCGATTCGATTGATCATCCAATGGCAGCTATCGCGTGTGGGAAATTCGCTAGATGGCGTACTGTAAGCCTAAGGTCTAACTTCAAAGTCATTGGTTCTTTAGTGACATTTTGTCGTGTCACGTCAAAAATAACCAATCACCGTGTATATGGCTCCGTTCTACAGTACGGCATCTAGCGGATTTTTCACACGCGATAGCTCCTATTGGTCTGTTAACACCTAGAAATAGTCAATACCTACGTATGTTCTATCCCCAACCATGTATATTGTAATCTCCGTTAGATTGAGGTCAAACGCGGGTCTAGATTGAATAAAAAAGGAAAAAATAGGAAATGGTTTACACCGAGCAAACAAATATGGTCCTCGCGAGCTGCCCCACAAATACGCTTATAGGAGTCAGTGTACACTTATACAGTATAGCAATATTGCTTATTGAATCTCAGTGGCAGCAATAACGCGCGTTTACGGCTGACAGGGGCTAATAAAAGATCGCAAGCCTATGTAAATGTCCCCAGAATACGTAGGAGCTGTTGCATATTCTTTATGGGATACAGTATTTTGCTTTATGCAAATAAACTTTCCGCGTCTTGGTAAACGTAGTGTAGGACGACCTCAGGCCAGATAGAGTAACGATCTGCGCAAGAGGGCTGGCTGGAGCTGGATGCGAGTAGCCGAAGATCCATCAAAGTGGCGAGCATTTGGAGAGGCCTATGTCCAGCAGTGGACTGCAACAGGATGATGATGATGATGAAACCAACTTTTCGAGGGAATAAAAAGACAGTTTGCAAAGCGGATTGAATCGTCTGTTCGATTATATTTAAGGTAAAAAGGAGGGTTTATTACAGCAGTCAATGTTATGTATGTAATTATTAGAGGCCGCCCTCTCTTCCTTTCGGCTCATTAATTCCACTCTATGCCAATAGATGGCGCTGAGGGCCGATTGCATCGCGCTATTGTTTCGCTTCTTGATGGGTAATTTATAATACTAACCGATGTCTATAGAGTTTACCTTTTTGCAATAAAGTATAAATAGATAAATAATATAAATTACATGTATTAGAATAAAGGTTTACTTAACAAAAGCAATGCACACGAATCCAATATACAGGATGCGTAGATATCGCATGGGTTATAGTGTTGTGCAATCGATTTTCTTCCAATAATTAGTACTTATATATTATAGTGATGCTACTGACTATCTTTGTACTGAGTTTACCCTATCTGATCTTCTATACTATTTATAAAGAAGTGGTTCCTTCGTTGTTTCTGGTTTCCATAGTACAAGGGAAAACCTTAGTTTGGGACCAAGATAACGTAGGTATGTGATGTTTTTCAATTTATTTATTTATTTAAGTTAATCTTATAGTCAACGTCAAGGCTTGTAGGTATGTAAACTTGCAAGGTGTAACAAATGCGTGATGTAATCGAGTCTTAGCGCCATCTATTGGTACTGGTGGAAGTTAAAGTGAGGGCGGGCCGCTAGTTATTTGTTCATTCCTGGCCTATTCTAACTGAGAATGTTTAACTATCCCTTAAGTGTTTGCCTACGCTTGTGCTCTTGTTATGAGTGTATGTATTTACAATACAACCATGTTTGCAAGTCCCTTGTCAATGTTTCCTGCAACCTAGCTGAAACTTCGTACTTAAGTATGAAGTTTCTAAGTGCTTATCGAACTTGCGTTTAAAACTTCCCTGTTAAAACTTAGAAGGAATTGGAAACATTTTTGAATAAAAACCGGTAATTATGAATCTCGTAGCTTTTAGCATTTTGAGGATTTCGCTTGCGAAAAAAGTTATGTACCTACTTACTTAAATATCCAGGAGGGCTATACAAAAATATCTAATATTGAAATAAACCGTAGCTCAATTAATCATAAATATGCAACGAGGGTTTTTGCAAATAAAAAATCCGCTAGGTGGCATTAGAGGACGAATGGTCACACCAAGGGGAGGGTATTGGTTACATTTTGACGTATTATGTCAAAATTATGAAGTTATAATATTATGAAACAACCAATGTCGTTAAAGTTGGACCAGCGTCTGCGAATCTATCGAATGTTTAATTTGCAAACATCCTCATTAAAATCACTGGTCAATTTCACCATTTGATAAACAGATGTCTCTTTAATCATCTTTAATCATTGGCCGAGTATACTACAGTGCCTGGCTATAAAGCTTTATAAAAAAACGTTCTAAATGAAATACTTATAAAGAAACCTCAAACTACTCGTCCAATCAGTGCTACCAGATAACAACAAACTCCTAAGTAATTACCAGACTCGGAATTCACGATCACGGCCAAAGCGTCCCAAATAAATAGCGAGGAAGCACTTTGCGATGGCCGACGCGATTATGTCAGACATATTCCGAATTAAGTATGTCATCTCTGACCATTCATATGCATATATCATTCGAAATGGGTAGTAAAGAACTCAATTTTCATGCACAACATACATACATGTAATGAAGATTAAAGCCTTTTCATATTAGCGTTTTTAGGCGCTCATAAAGTGCGTGTTACAAGGCGCTATAGCTGGAGGCACGAAAGTATAGCGATGACCGTTATTTTGCGCACTTGTAAAAAAGAAGACTTTCTATCAAAATTGGTTTCTGCGCACTCAAGGTCATACTACACTTTCTTGCCTCGGACTATACCTACATACTTGTCAACAGCGCAGCTCATAATATGTTTGATAACTACTCGCCGCAAATATGTACTCGCTTCTTATAACTATAAACTTCTTCATACGGAGATTATCTGGTCACGTAAAACGACTAACAATTTCATCACACGTAGAAATGAATACGAGTGGGCGTGAAGCTATCAAACGACTAACAATCGAATGTTTGATCACCCGAAGAAAAATAAAATGGGTACCTACTTGTGATGGGACGAATTTGAATGATTCATTCGAATACCTGACTATTCGAATTATTCGACTGCGCAAAACTGCTATTCGTATATTTCGAATTAAAATAATCAGTCGAATAAATAAATAAATAAAAATTATCACTCGCATTAAAAAGTTAAATACAATTATTTGTAGAAATAGAAAATGCATACCTATGCATAAATAAATTCATAATCCAATAAATTGTACTAAAAAAGTTAAATACTGTTTAGCCGTATAGCGAAACAGTGTTAAATATTGTATTTAAATTGTATAAAAAGCAAATGCAAAAATAAATAGGTACATACATAAAGTTAGAACCATAAATAATTAGATAAATATAAAATAGAAAATAATTAATGTAAAAATATTCTTATAGCATGCTATAAAAGGCGCCATTGTCGGCCATTTGTAATGTATAGTTCCGCAGCGCGCTAACAGATGGCGCTACGTGTATTAATACAACGCACAAGCGTTTGTGCGTTTCGATTTGTACTAAAGCAGCCGGTGACTACTAAATAAATGCTTCGTCCTGAGATTGGAGTTTCATTACAATTTCATCTCTGCGGTTTTTGGGGACTTGTACTCGATTCTGTACAAGGTCCTTCGAGCCGGATGACGGTTTTTGATTGAAGACGCACAAGCCCTCCCATACTAATTATTAGCGGTAAATTGTAAATTTGTCAAGTGCTGCCCCCATTGGATATTTTACGACGTCACAACTGCCTACCTACCTACCTGTGTGGACCCTATCTGCGGTGACCGACTGGATCAGCTGAGGGGTCACTGACCTCTTGCATCGTCGCCGGGAAACGGACGAGGAGCGGGAAAATTGGCAGTAGATAACAGTGCAGTGATAAGTAAAATAGTGCAAGGAAAACCGTGAGTACTTTTTCAAGTGTTAAAGCATAGGTCACAGTGTAACGTAAAGTCAGAAAAACCATCAACTTAGAAGAAATTAGTGGATCTAGGACTTAGAATAGTTAGGCAAAATTTGAAGAGACGGGGAATCCATGCCCGATTTCGGAACGATATAAAGGAATTCTGAAACACTTAGAAAATTTTCGTCGAAATTTCACCGAACTTGGAATATTTTTATACATCTATATTTACACCTAGATCATACTACTGACTTCATTTACTTTACTTTGGCCTACAATATCAAGAAACAAATCAACTTTTATATTTTTTACACTATGGAGAACGACTTGCGGGTATTGGAAGATTTGAAAAATCAGATTGAGAAGGGGCATATTAACTTTAAGAAATCACCTAAGGAACGGATAAATGACAACTATATCAAGGCGAGATTAGAAATTCTAGAGAAGCAGTATCGGGACTTTGTTGAGAAACATGAGAGATTAATTGCAGGATACAGTAGTACGGAGTTGGATGATTCTAGTTACATGCAAGATGACACTTTTGAAGAAGTTTTTGAGTCATTTTTATACTATAAGGTCGAACTTCAAAATGCACTGTCTAAATATGAGCTTGTTGCTAGCAAGAGCGGCGATGTTTCACCTAACAGTTGTAGTCATTCGAAGGACTCAAATCTAAAGTTGCCTAAAATACAGCTTCCAACTTTCAGTGGCAAGTACGTCGAGTGGACGTCATTTCGCGATTTGTTTACCTCGCTAGTACACAATAATACGTCACTCGACGATGTTCAGAAATTGCACTACTTAAAAACACAACTGTCGGGTGAAGCAGAGCAACTCATACGCCATGTGCCTATCACACAAAACAATTATACAAAATGTTGGGATATGTTAAATGATAGGTATAACAATAAAAGGTTTATTGCATTTTGTATACTTAAGCGCCTTTTTAGCCAACGTACTATTGTGCATGAATCCTCTAGCGCGCTTAAGGAGCTGTTAGATGTAACCACCGATTGTCTGCATGAGTTGTCTAACCTAGGTGTCGACGTCAGCTCTTGGGACGTAATTGTTATTTACGTCGTAAGCATGAAGTTGGACGCTGAGTCGCGCAAGCAATGGGAACTGCAGGTTAGTAACTCATCTAACGATTTGCCCACTTTAAATCAATTTCATGAATTTTTGCGTACCCGTTTCCGTGCTTTAGAATTTATTGAACCCAATAAACACAAAGTCTCGCCTCCTAATATCGTTTCCAATCCTAAAGCTTTGCATGCAACCGCTAATATCGCTTGCCCACATTGTTTTGAGGGACACAGGTTGTACCACTGTAAAAGGTTCGCCAGTGAGGACGTTGATAAACGTCGCAGCATTGTTCACTCATTGGGACTTTGTTTCAACTGCCTCGGGTACAACCACTCTCACAAAGTTTGTCGCGTTTTCACCAAATGCCGTATTTGCAAACGCAAACACCATAGCCTATTGCATCCCCAAAACCACTCTGACACAGTAGCATCTTCAACAACGTCGGAAAGCAGTCCGTCGGATACTGTGTCAGACAACGAAGCCACAAATATTGCAGCCCATTTTTCACAGAAAGATACAGTCCACCAACAAGTTTTACTACCAACAGCCCTCATCAAGGCTGAATCGAAAGATGGGTCGTCTCAAGTTTTGAGAGCACTGCTGGATCAAGGGTCGCAGGCCTCATTTATATCTGAAGCTGCGGTTCAGCTGCTGCGGCTGAAGAAAATGCCTACGAAGAGTGCTATATCAGGATTAGGTGGGGAACAAAGTGACCTTACCTCAAAGCACACGGTAATGCTGAATATTCAGTCCCGTTATGACCCCTCCTTTTCCATTCAGGTCAGAGCTCATGTACTGAGAAATATTACGTCAGTTCTGCCTGAAAGGAAGTTCTCTTTAGTAGATTGGCCTGAGTTTTCTAAACTACAACTAGCAGATCCTGAATTTAATTCCCCTAACAAAGTAGATGTTTTGTTAGGAGCAGATATATATTGCAACATATTAAAAGAGGGCCTTATTAAAGCCCCACAAGGCACTCCGATTGCCCAAGATACTAACCTTGGATGGATTATATCGGGACGTATTGAAAATCTTGATCAGGGGTGTCACAACGTCATCGTCAGCAAGCATGCGCAGGTAACAAAGAATGGCTTGCCCAAGAGAAAATGGAAGCTGAAAACAAAACCCACTTCTCTCAATAAAGGTCTCACGCAAGAAAATCAAACCTGTGAAGATGTAGCAGCCACTCGGAGAGAAGAAACTGGTCGATGCGTGGTGAACCTCCCGTCCCGAACCGATGAGCCTCCCTGCTTGTATGGACACTCGAAGAGCGCAGCCATAAAGAAGCTTCAAAGACCTAAGAAAAAGTCATCCAAACATTCTGCAATCAAACCAGAAATACATAAGAATGTAATCAGGGACAATATAGCACTTGGGCACAAGGAGCAGAGTTTAGAGAAAGCTGAAATTAACAAACCAGATGCCGTACATCTGCTGCATCATGCGGTAATTAGGGAGGAAAGAAGCACTACCAGAAAGGTACGAATTAAAACATCGTGCAAGAAACCGAATGGCGTTTCTTTGAACGATACCTTAATGGTAGGCCCAACACTGCAAGCAGATTTACGACATAATTACCATCAAAATTAGCGTACTCACCCCATTTGCTCAGCCGCATCAGATTTACGACATAATTACCATCAAAATTAGCGTACTCACCCCATTTGCTCAGCCGCATACATCAAGATGTTTCTACGAGAGTTGCTGAATAACACATCTTCTGGTTTTCATGTTCGCCTGTGCACCTCACTTAGCGGTCAAAGCATTGCAACAAAGACTTGCAATGAAGGTCATAAATATTCATTGGCTGCTGAGGGGCTGAAATATCGGATTGCAGTGTATATTGATAACATGATCGAAAAAGAATCAATTGAAGAGTGTTAGCAAACAAAGCAATTTTTTTAAGAAGGGTGGGTTTTGAAAATAACAGAAATAGACAAGCAAATTACACAAGCTTTTAGAAGTTGTTAAAAGAAGATATAGCAAAGGATATAGATAGCAAGAAGTAGAAACCGTATACTTACCTGAACAGATCTACAGATGAATTCGATTACTCGTTGAAGCTGCCTCTGCACGACGTCTCCGCACCTGAAACATAAAAAAGAAAAATGTTTAAGGAGGTAATATTACGTTTATTTCGAATTGCATCATGCACACTCACGTGGAATATCTTCATACAGAAGCTGTGGATAGCTGGCGTGGCCTGGAACGATGAACTGCCTCTGGAACACCTGAGAAAATGTGAATCATATCGCAGTGGATTACTTAGTCAAGTTGATTAATTTTCACTTACCATGATGACACAAAGGTTGAACTGCACGGCTGTAGGGACGCTTCCAATGTCACTTACCTACATTGCCGGTGTGTACATCTAGCTGGTTGATAATACTAGGTTAAGTTCAGACCCATTTATTCACAATGTTCATTTTTCAATATCTCCATCTCTTAACGACTTCATCTCTCCAATTCGTCACCAACCGTAGTTAGAACATACATAGTTCTTATTCAAGTCGACAGTCTACCTTCGGTATAAGTGGTTGCATGGCAAAGTAATAGAATAGCATCCCGGTAAGGACACGACTTCATGTGAAGTCTTAATCGCTGCAAAAACAGCGTGATCAAGCGTCCAACTTCAAAGCTTTGTCTATTGCCTACTATAGGCGATTGTTTAGTTTATATTGATATTATTGCTTGTTTATTTTGTTTTGTTTTATGTCTATTCTCGTTGTTTACTTATTTGTTTTTATATTTTTGTGTGTCACCGGTTTATTGACTGTAATTTAATTGCAATGTGTTTTAACTTTATTCAAAATGTATGTTTAACTGTGTGTGACTAGTTTTTAAGAAGCCTTTGTTTATTTTTATGGACTGTCTATCCATTTATGAAATTGTTTAGTTCAGTAATTCTATGGCACATGTTCTCATGGTGGGCGGATTATAAAGACTAGTCTTTGGTGGGCGGAATGTTTAGCCGTATAGCGAAACAGTGTTAAATATTGTATTTAAATTGTATAAAAAGCAAATGCAAAAATAAATAGGTACATACATAAAGTTAGAACCATAAATAATTAGATAAATATAAAATAGAAAATAATTAATGTAAAAATATTCTTATAGCATGCTATAAAAGGCGCCATTGTCGGCCATTTGTAATGTATAGTTCCGCAGCGCGCTAACAGATGGCGCTACGTGTATTAATACAACGCACAAGCGTTTGTGCGTTTCGATTTGTACTAAAGCAGCCGGTGACTACTAAATAAATGCTTCGTCCTGAGATTGGAGTTTCATTACAATTTCATCTCTGCGGTTTTTGGGGACTTGTACTCGATTCTGTACAAATACTTTAAATTGTCTTGTCTTATGCTGGTTAAGTAGGAATGTTACATAATGAATGATAAATAATTCGAATGAAATATTTGAATAATTCATTCATCATTCGAATGATGAATGATCATTCGATTACTAATTGTGAAATCATTCGAATAATTCGATTGTCAACATTTTGAACAATCGCCCATGACTAATGGGTGCGCTTATCAGAAAGCGCCCTTAGCGAGTGGATTCCGCGCCGCCTATGTGATAAGTGACACGTATTGTGCGTAAAAAAGCGATAAAGAGTCTAATTATATCGCGGGAGCAGCTGCTTGTCGATTCGTCTTGCTGCTGACGTGATATTACCAGCTGCCATCTTTACAATTAAATTGACTCATTCGGAGATGTGAAATTATGTTACCCATTATATAATGCAAAAGTATTCTTAAAAAGAAACCGTACTTACGTTCGAGTGGAGAGCTGCTCAAA
>JABMDO010000849.1:0-22776 GCA_014851415.1 Cnaphalocrocis medinalis | reverse complement strand
ACAACGCACAAGCGTTTGTGCGTTTCGATTTGTACTAAAGCAGCCGGTGACTACTAAATAAATGCTTCGTCCTGAGATTGGAGTTTCATTACAATTTCATCTCTGCGGTTTTTGGGGACTTGTACTCGATTCTGTACAAAACTTTAAATTGTCTTGTCTTATGCTGGTTAAGTAGGAATGTTACATAATGAATGATAAATAATTCGAATGAAATATTTGAATAATTCATTCATCATTCGAATGATGAATGATCATTCGATTACTAATTGGAAATCATTCGAATAATTCGATTGTCAACATTTTGAACAATCGCCCATGACTAATGGGTGCTTATCAGAAAGCGCCCTTAGCGAGTGGATTCCGCGCCGCCTATGTGATAAGTGACACGTATTGTGCGTAAAAAAGCGATAAAGAGTCTAATTATCGCGGGAGCAGCTGCTTGTCGATTCGTCTTGCTGCTGACGTGATATTACAGCTGCCATCTTACAATTAAATGACTCATTCGGAGATGTGAAATTATGTACACCATTATATAATGCAAAAGTATTCTTAAAAAGAAACCGTACTTACGTTCGAGTGGAGACTGCTCAAATATTTCGTTTTAGGGCACTATTATGAAACGATTAGGAAATGTTACTTATATGGTAAAAGATTCAAACAGTTCAGAATGTTTTAAAAGACACAAGAATCAACTAGTTCTGGATAGGGGTGTCCGCAACAATATAGTTATAGAAAATAATAATACTGACTTACCTGGTCCGGGTCCATCATCTGATACTCCGCCACCGCTCCTGTCGCCGCCGCTGCTCCAGACTCCGCCGCTCCAGACTTCGCCGCCGCTGCTCCAGTCACCGCCGCTGCTTCAGACTTCGCCGCCACACCAGCCGCCGCCGCCGCCGCCAACTTCGCCGGTCTTAGGCTCTACGTCTCCAACGGTGTCAAATCGGTTCGAGTTGGACTACTCACCGGATAGTGACTTAGCCAGAGGGAGGAGGGCTGAGTTGTATGTTCCAGCAACGACATCTCTATTGGAGGAGAGCGTTAGGGATAGCCCTAGGGTTGATATACCTGGTGTCCCAGATATGATAGACAATGCTTTAGCACCAGGGTCGGACCCGGATGATGAATTCCAGGACGCAGTCGACATTAATAGGAATCAGAACGATGTCCAAGTAGAAGAGCGGCCCCCTAGTAGATTGTTACGGAATCGCCCTAGAGTAGATTTTAAGAGGTTTTTTTGATGTTTTATTTAAATTAAGTTCGTAATTATGTTATGATACGAACTAGAGGGAGGAGTGTTGCGTATAAGTAAGATGGCGCGGCTGCGTCCCGCCCCGCGCCCCGCGCACCCCGCGTCGCCTGACGCGACCAAACAATAAAACAGTGTGCTAACAGCCAGCAAGCGTTTTACTCGTGCGCCCGCGTCGTTACCCTTGATCCGAGTACCCGAATACTTTACAATAGCCTATAGCCTTCCTCGATAAATGGACTATCCAACAAAAAAAGAATTATTCAAATCGCACCAGTAGTTTCGGAGATTAGCGCGTTCAAACAAACAAACAAACAAACAACTCTTCAGCTTTATTATATTAGTATAGATAACTACTACAGTCAACGGCAAAGCTCATAGATATGTAAATCGAAAACACGCAACGCTAGCGCGATCCAATCGACGCCCAACACCATCTATTGTTTCAGTTTGAAGCTACTGTCCCGAAACGAATGAGAACATACTAGTTGGAAATAATTATCTTCGTTTACACCTCAAATTACTCTTTCTTGTAATACGAGTAATAGTGACATTGTTTATATTTGTTCTTATGGTTCCGTAGCCAAAGAGCACAAACGGAACCTTACTAGATTCGTCATGTCTGTCTGTCTGTGTGCCTGTCCATCTGTCCGTCCGTAGGTCACAGTTTTTTTTCCGATGCAAGTCTGACTCTAACTTGGCCGCTTTTATTCATTCCATAGCTGTGAAGTTTGGACAGATTATAATTTATATTGATAACATCTTTTAGTGGCAAACCGAAATCCAAGTTCAGCGAACTAGTACTTAATCTATTCCTGTGACCTACTAAGGTTGTTGAATCTTCGCTTCTCTGAGTCCACGTAGTTGCAATAAATCTCTGAATTGAGTTATCCGATCGACTTCTACAATCGGCGAAATTTGAATTGAGCTAAACTCACCTACCACTGACTCGGAGATTACCTGGCTCGAAACGTATTTGACTCTCTCAAGTGACTACGTTCGGAGAACACAACTAGAAATTACAGAATTCTTATGTAAAATTTCGGCAATCTTCTCGCTTAGAAGAGTCACGGCCTCACAAAAGACCGTAATTCAAAAATGAACCAATAGATGGCGCTAGGCGTCGATTCCATCGCGCAAGCGTTTCGTGTTTCCAGTTTACATTTAAGCACTGTCGTTGTCTATAGAAGTTATCTCTTTATAAATGGTATAGAAGACGTAAGTAATACCCGGTACCGTCCAAAGCTATCGCTGCCACTATAAAAAAAACCGGCCAAGAGCGTGTCGGACACGCACATGAAAGGGTTCCGTAGCCATGAGATGGGCCGACCTTATTTTCATAGTTTGTAGGTAGTCATTTCCATACATTACCATTTAGTTAGGGCAACTGCACGTCATAAGTTGGTCGAGTTGTATTTAAAAACTATGTATGATACTGAGTCCGCTATCGTTTTCGTTGAAAGTACTTACTTGGAAGTATACATCATATTAGTTTCAGAATTATTGTACTAAACTATAAGGGTTCCTAGTTGACTACGGAACCCTAAAAAGTAGTACGTAGATGTGTATTATGAGAGAAAAACAAAATTGCTTCTTACAAACAGCTTCCTAGACAGCTATAAAACAACGAAGTGCTAATTAAAACTAGCCTAAGAACAGTTAAACCCAGAGTTGTGGGTGTAATGATTAAGAACAAGAAAATAAGCTTTCATTAGTTATTAGACAGTTTATTTATACCCAGTGGCTAGTCTTCTATAGAATGATAATGAATGAATGAATGACTGAATGAATGAATGAATAAAACATTTATTTGGGACATACAAAGAAACAACAATTAAAAAAAAAACAAAACAAGACAACAGGAAATAAGGGTTTTGCCTTAGATCATAAAATACTAAATCCCCGTTTGGTCTAATGGTTTAAGTACCGAACTGTAATCTCAGGGACCTGGGTTCAAGCGAAAAGTAGGTATTTTTGAATTTTTTGAACATAACTCGAGATTGTGATCGCCATTCCACATTAAGCAAGCGTGGTAATTTAACCTAATCCCATCATAGTAGCGATGACTTGATTTCTATGATGGAGGCCTTTGCTCTGCAGTGGGACAGTATATACTCGTAGGCTGGAACTTTACTTTACATAAAAGTGCAAAAACTTCAAATCTAGTATAGATTTGATAGATAAGGATCGAAAATAAAATATTACGTTTTGTTTCCGACTTCGACTTCAAATTCTAAATTCTATTCTAAAATTTTTTGAAGCGCTTTCAGTATGGTCTTGGCTAGATAAGATAAGACAACTTTATTTCCATAAACATAGTATATAGCAGCTGTAGTTGGTTTGAGTGTAGAACCTTAAAGAAAAGGTTGGCATATCTACTGAACAGTTTGCCCGAAGACATTCGCCGGGAACAAAATAAGAATATTTTTAAGTAAAAGCTTTAAAAAAATATTATTTGTCTAGTTTAGATTAGTCTATAAGTTTTTTTGCAATGTCACAGACTCGTGATCCTGCAGACAAACTATGGAAATAGTTTTGCAGGTCTAATGCACTTTTTATGTAAACATATTTGACTAATAAATAAATAAATAAAAGTTAACGTTTCAGAAATATATCCTTGTATTTTTTACCCTTATGCTTCTGATTCTATTATTCTGCGAACTACTCTACAAAATGAAAAACTCATTCAGAATATTTAGCGCAAAAGACAAAAGGATTTAACCATTTCAATTTCCCTCGGCGTCTGAAGAGTCGGGACAAAGGTCGGGGAAACCGTGTTAAACCCTTTTTTAGACTTGGAAGAACTTAGTCCGACTCTAACTTTAGAGCTAGCGTAATTAGTTCTAGACTTCTTAATTTATTTGCACGAGTTAGGATGGGAAACTATCGATAATTCTTTTGTCGATGTTTGCCAATTTTTTTTCATTATTAAACTGTAGGCCAATGCTTGACCATAATCGCACCTGATGGAAATTGACGATGAGGTCTATGATGACACGCGTTTGCCGTAAAAGCTCGAACTACGGTAAAACTCAACATTTAAGTGTACATTTTAAGATTTACCGACATGAGTTGGTAAATGAAAGTAATTCTGAAAATAAGAGAATTTCAAGATTTTTGGTCAGTTACTGTTCTAACCTAACCAATATTTTTGTGATGATGATACTGTCTAAACTCTACTAAATGAAAAATTACTGGTTAGGTTAAAACAGTGACCGGCCAAAAAACCTTGAAATTCTCGGATGAGTTTTTTTCGGGCGGGTTGTCCCATAATCCACTTATAATTAAAAATTGGGTAGGTACTCTTTGTTTTATTCCTACAACATCTACCAGCTGACAGGGGTAAACCTAGCATATACTGAAAATAATGTCGGATTTTCAGAATTACTAACATTTACCAACTCATGTCGGTAAATCCTAAGACTTACATTTAAATCTTAAGATTTACTGTAGTTCGAGCTTTTACAAAAACATATATATATAATAAAAACTATCGACACCCGGCAGCCCTACCAAACAGCTTTCTACCCCGCTAATTCCAGTGCATGGGGCTGCACTGAACGTGGTGCAATGCATGCGATGAATGGCCAACAGCTGAATACCTACTCGCTATACGACAGACCGTGACTTTGATGTGTATTTATTTATCTATGTCTATAGTGCCTATACTTGTTAGCCAGCAACAAACCTTAAACATCTTATTGCTTTTTATTTATTTATTTTATGTGATAGGTGGAAGACGAGCAGACGGATCACCTGATGGTAAGCGATTTCCCCCGCCCATAGACTGCAACTCCAGTAGAGTCACAAGTGCGCTACCAAACCTTAATATCCTATCCCCAAAATTGGGCCACCGATACCCTCATATAATGGACAAATCACAGCCCAGGCGCTGGCTGCTTCACGCCGGTTTTCTGTTATATTCATAATTATCAGAGATGTGAATTATTTGAAATACAAATATTTCAAATGCAAATACAAAATGCAAAATACCCATTTTTATTTTATATTTGAAATACTTTTTTTCTAAATGTATTTTGTATTTTATTTGAAATACTCTATGTGAATATTAAGTATTTATAAAATACAAAATAGTTTTGTTGCATTTTTAATTCATTTTAACAATTTTTCATTCTTAAATCCATCTTACCGAGTTCTGCCCCTGTAGAACGACTATTTTCATTTGGTGGAATGATTATGAGGCCCCATAGGCGAAACATGAAAGATGAACTCTTTGAACAAATACTAGTTTTAAAATCAGTTCAATAAATAAAAGGTTATGCTTAACAATGTATTTTATTTTCAAAACCTATTTTAAAAATACGTATTTTGCATTTTGTATTTAAATACTTTTATTCAAAACTATTTTGTATTTCTATTTGAAATAGTGCTAGCAACTATGCATTTGCATTTTGTATTTAAATACTTTTACTAAATTATTTTTCACATCTTAATTATTTATAGATTCTGATGTCAATTTCGGAGGAATATGGTTTTGCAGCCATTACCAATTGCTCGTCGGTCCAGTGGTAAACTATGCAATCTGCAAAAATCCAACTTATCAAGAGAGCAAAAAGAAATCTTTACAAATTATAAAATTTAACGATTTTTTAAAATTGTAAAAGTATACAAATTTGTAAAAATAGCTGTAAACCTGATTTACAGGCTCAATTTTTGCCTTCTTTGTACTCTCCTGATAGATGGACTTTTGCAGATTGCATAGTTTACCACTGGACCGACGTGCTACGGTAATGCCACCTCGATGAGAATAAGCCATCATTTCACGTATTTAGTTACTCGCTTAGAATAATTTCTAAGGTTGCTCGTATAACTGACTCGATTAACTCGAACTATACAGGCTTAAGGCTTCGTACTATCGGCAGCATTCTAACCCCAGCTTTGCTCACAACATCTGCGCTCAGAGGCGGCGCAAGGCGTAGGCGATGTGGGTCACCGCCCACGGTCTCGCGGTACAAGGGGACTCGGGGGGTCCCCCAGCGGCTTTATTGGTCATCATCGTCGTAAAATCGACAGAAAAGAAAAGGGCCTCGAGAGAATTGATTTTTATTTATTAAATCAGTCTTGCCCACATCAAAATTTGATCTTGCCCCGCCACTGTCTGCGCTCTACCCTAATTCCAGTGCACTGTGAACGAGGCACACGGAATGCAGCGAATGGCTCGGTAGCTAAATATCTGTGAATTCGTAGAACCTGGCTTTGATGTCTCTGTACGTAATTATAGAGGTTTCCTAGCAAAGCGGAGCCACAGATTACATATTAATAGCTGTGGTGGAACGTCATTTTACCTGGTACAGGGGGAGTCCGACATAACCGACGGGCGGGTATGCGTAACGCATTTCCCCTGGGAGATAAAAAACAGTGTGATTTCTTCTTACTATTATCTGGTACCTACACATTATAATTAATATATTGTCTATTCAAACTCTCATTTAATACCTATTTATTTATAATAAGATAAAACTGTTATAATACCATTGTAATAAATAGTATCTTGTTAGTCATAATTTTAAATAATAAGTTAAGAGCTCTCTCTCATATTGTAGTGCCCTTGCAGGGTCTATAGTGGTAGCTATTATGTTAAGATTTCTACCACCTACTGTATACACTATGGATGCAATAAAGATATTGAGTATTGAGTATTGAGTAATTGGAAATCAATAAATAAACATTTATGTTATACTAGTGGAAGCCGACAAACTGAATCATGGTTACACGTTTATGAAACTATCCGAGCTGATTACCAGGTGATCCGTCTACTCGTCTGCCACCTATTACAAAAAAAAAGTTTAGGTATGAAACACCTTTATTTCAGACCTTTATTTTTTATACCAACACAGCTTTAGATCAAATGTTTGCTGTTATATTAGCTTCTTACACTTTATTCAAACAAACACATCCATTTCTGTAAGCCCACGTTTCTATACACCTGTCACAGCTTTAAATGGATGTATACAGGGTGAAAAAAATATAAGACCATGAAGGGAAACTACTTTAAATCCTGAAATTAGCACTTTTACCTCAACGAAACATTTTTTTAAGAAATAAAACGACTCACAGCTTTTTTTAATGTTGCTTGTATAACCCGGGAATAGAAAGTGAAAATATCCAAAAAATGTAGATTGTGCATTTTATCCCATCAATCGATCCAGTCATTATTAAAAAATATATATACCTAAGAAACCTCAGGTCTTACACTTGTCACACATCAGGTATAAAACAACAAGTGTTAGGTATGTAAGATAGCCAAAAAATTTGTACTTTTTAAATGCAGTTTAATATCTTTTTATAAGACTAGTGGCCGCCCGCAACTTCGTTTGCGTGAACTTTATGACTTTTGAGTTAAAGATGATTATTTAAATAGATATAAAAAAATATAATACTTATTATAAATGTTCGTTTATAGGTGAATAGATTGCTAAGGCGGCTCATTGATATGATTTATACGAACTGTTAAAGAATGGAACAACTTGCCGGCTTCTGTATTTCCAGAGAGCTATAATTTGATCGTTGTTTGGGTGTCTTTAAGTCGAGAGTGAATAGGCTTCTTCTGGGAAAGCACGCTACATCTTAGACCTCATTGTCACTCTCCATCAGGTGAGATGAGGTCAAGTGCAAACCCATTTATAATCAAAAAAATATGATATCAACTTCTAATTAATGAAAGTAACCCCCAAATTATTTTTTATTCCATTAGGGGATGTAAGTATTCTTATAAAGTTTGAAATCTTATATTTTATAATCCATCAATTCTGTCAAAGAATGTGTATGCAAAAGTTGGAGTAGATTGGGCCAAGGAATCACGTAGTCCCATGAAACAAACTTGGAACCCCCTTTTCGCTCCATTAGGGGTTTAAGTTCGGAATGAGATCCTATAAGGAAGGATTCCTTATAGGATCTCATCCAAAAATGCTCATCACATTTGAACAATTTTCCGTTCCATTTCATTCCATATTTGTTATAGTGGAGCTGGGCTTTTAGAGTTTCCAAACCAGATGTTCCATGATCTTTGATTTTTTTCATGGCATCGTAAAATGCTCATCAATTTAAAACAACTTTTGTTTAAAGTGCCATGACGTACCTCTTATAGTTTAGCTGGGCTGTTGTGGGTTCTACATCAAGGAGCCTGATCTTCAAAATATAATATATCCTATAAGTTGCCCTGATATTACAGCTATACAATAAAAAAAGTTACACTCGAATAGGTTCAGCAGTTTCCGAGATTAGCGCGAACAAACAGACAAACAGACAAACAGACAGACAAAAATTTTAAAAATCATTGATTCATGTTCTGTTACTGTTTTTTAGTCGTCCTAAGTTATTTTGAGATAAATATCTTCAATGTACAGACACAGTTTTTTTACATTTTTATTATATGTATAGATAAAGGAATATTTCTTTAGGAAAAACGTGCTGATATGAAAGATTTCAGGCCGTTTTCCTCTAGGGCCCAATGTCATTCTCCATCCTGTATAGTACCTACAATTTACGACTTCAATATAAGAATTTGCTCAAATATTTTGCTGCAGGACACGTGATCCAAAATCATGGCTACCTAGTGTTGTACGTAGGTAATCGTACAAAGACGATCACAACGAGAGTATGCGTATAAATGTGTAGGTCACCATCAACAGCTTGAAAGAAAAAGTTGAAGTTTTATTTGTTTGTCTAAACTGTCCCACAGCTGGGCAATGGCCTCTCCCAAACTCCTCCATCGGCAGGCCTGTCCCACTCCGCGTGTAGGTATCGAACTTGCAAGTACATGCGGCGTCCCCTCCGGAGGGCCAAATTAGTAGAAAATCACGAACGAGCGGCGACTCACGCGGGACAGTTGCTTGCGATAGAAAGAGAACGCACTTCTAGGTATGAATAATGGTAGGCATTGAACGCTGGGCGGTCGGAATTTCAACGTTACATTATAGTAGTCTGAGTCTTTAATTCCATAAACGGTTTTTAGAAGTGGGTCTTCTGTACCTTGTGCTATTAAGTATTCTGTGCCATCGGTCTCTGTCAGTAGCCAGCGCTTGCCAACCGTTCGTTGTGGTCTAAATCGTCACGCCATCTTTTTCTGGATCTGCCTCTCGACCGTCGTCACCCATTTGTTAGCTTATAATGTGTGACGATTTTAGTCCACCTTGCCGGGTGCATCCGACATAGGTATATGACCTGCCCTGTTCCATTTCAAGATTTGCGAAAGGGCTATGGAGGGACGTTCTAGGTATTAAAATTACTGATCGGATCAGAAATACCAAGATTCCCTCAAAAACGGGATCGTAGATGAAGTTTTTTAACTTGAAGAAATTTAAAGACAAACCAAAACCATAGCCGCGGAAAACACTAGTCGAACCAATTCTCAGTCCTAAGCGAAGTGACTAAACAAATTTATCATAATGTGCGCACACCGATATTTGCTTCGGCCATTATGCTGGCGTGATGTTTGGTGAAACAATCATTGCTAATTTATTGACTTATTGCCTACGCGTTTTTGGTTACGCATTAAGTATAGCAACCATACATCAGGTTACCACAACCTGTCAAATATCTTCAATTAATATTCAACCTAATGTGTATGAGAGTAAGATGAGAGTCGATTGAAGAAATTTGACAGTTTTGTATACTTTGATGTGTGGCTTTAGATTTTATGCTGCCCATTTAAAGCGGTTGCCATAAAGAAATCAAAGGTCGTTTAACTTTAAGAAAGGACATAAATGGTTCACAGTCGATGTGTCACTCTTTTTCTAAAATTTGTCACTTTTAGACAAATATGACTTCAGGGACGGCCATTTTTTTTATAGCGGCACAGTAGATCGGCTCTCCTGACCCAGGCTGATGACTGGCTGTAGGTGGCGCAGGCAGGGGCGTCTTTCCCTTAGGTGCAGGGTGTGCGTTGCACACGGGCGCCGCGGTCCTAGGGGCGCCGGGCGCCGCTCGCAACGGAGCCCCAGAAGGCGCGCGCCCGCGCTGGCCGGCCGCCGCGCTTTGATAACCAACGTAAAAAGAACTCCAGTTTGCATACATTTTGTGTAGCACCTGGAGTTCTTCTTATATTTGTCGTATTACAGCAAAGCAGGGCGTGCTCTCCCTTTTACTTGGGGCGCCTCTGGGCGCAGCCCCCACATTACATGTGGGGGACTTTTGTGCAGATCGCGCCAAGTCCCGCAATCCAGCGGTAAGCGGCAGCTTCCTGCCTCCCTGTCTTCCCCCTGCCTCCGCATCCAGTGGAGGTGCTGGTGTGGCTGGGATTTCAGGGCCTTACTGGTAAGCCTGCGGGCTCTCTTTCCCTTCCCTGTCCTGCAAACAGCAGGGTACGGGTCTGCGAGGGATTCTTGCAGGGATCTGCTGGTAGCGCCTGCGTTGCAACCCAGCGGCGTGGGCGTCCATCCGGGAGGATTTTTGGTAGGCTGTGGGAGCAGCCCAGGGGGCGTATACGCCCCGTAGTTGGGGAGGTGAGGCCGTACTGGCGTGCCTCGCAGTTCCTGAGGCGGGACGCGGCGATAAAGGTTCGCCCTTTCACGTATTCCGCCACCGTGCCTGGATCTGCCTGGAAAAGTCGGAAAGGTTTTAGTGGGTATGCCTCTGAACGGTCTCTGATTTGCAGAGACCCAACCCAGAGGAGAGCCCCACGCTACTCGTCGGTCTCTCAACCGACGGGTGTGCATAAAGCGGCGCCGACCACCGGCGCCGACGTCTGCAACGGGCATGCTCTTTAAGGCTGCAACGCACTCGCGGTTGAACCAGAGCTCATCTTTACGACCATTAGAGACATCACTAAATGGATTGTAGTATTCCATTCCTATAGGTACTGATCTCGTTAGCTATGGCCGCTGCACACTCCGAGGGATCCTTTCCTCCAAAGCAGCTCTGCCCCCAAGGGACTCCACTCCGGAACACGTGCCTTTTGGGCACTGGCCAAAGCTGTTGAGGGGAATTTCTGTCAGCCTCCTTTCCTTTCCTCCTTTGACCCATAGATGGGCGGAGTCCATCGATAGCAAGGGGGAGGCTCTGCCTGGCCTGGACATTGCGAAGGCCTTTGATCAGGTCTGGCACAAAGTGCTTATCTCGAAACATCCTGCCTATGGGTCGCCCGAGAAACTATGGGAATGGGTACACAGCTTTTTCACGGGTCGTAGCATTAAGGTGGTCGTCGACGGTTCATGCTCAGACCTAAAACCCGTAAATGCTGGTGTACCCCAAGGCTGTGTGCTATTCCTCCTGTATATCAATGGCATGCTACATACCAGTGGCATTCATTGCTATGCGAATGGCAGTACGGGCGATGCCTCATATTCCGGCCATGCAAGGTTTTCTCGAGCCCACGTCGATGAGTGTCGGAAGGAAGTTGTGTCTGTCATTGAGAATACTCTAGATCATGGTGTCGAGTTGGGGTGACATGAATCTAGTCAAATTCAATCCCCAAAAAGTTGTGTCTTTTTGGGTTTGCGCGTTTACTGCGAAAAAAACCGCCTATATTATGAAGCAATAAATATTATGATTATGATTATTATGATTATGTCGTTTCTCCTCACTTTCAGGACACTCACCTTAACGCCAAAGCGAGCATTGGGATTCTTGGCGTCGATATTTCAAGTGACGTTCAATCTCGGGGTCATTTAGAGGAAAAGGCTACCTAAGTAAGCCTTTAAGAAACTGGGTGTCCTCGGCGGAGCAAGGTGGTACATTACGCCATAATGGTGGTACTTCAGCTCTATGAGGCGCAAGTCCGGCGCCACATGGAGTACCTACTGCTCCCATCTCTGGGCCGAAACACCCCAATATTAGCTCCTCCCGTTAGACCGCTTCCAACGTCGTGCAACTCGAATAGTCGGTGACGAGAATCTCACTGATCGCTTAGATTCTGTGGCACTGCGGAGAGATGTTGCATCTCTTTGTATCTTTTACCGCCTTTATCCTGGTGAGTGCTCTGAGGAAATGTTTGAGTTGATACCCGCTGCCAAATTTCACCACCGTACTACACCACGTACCTGGATAGTTGGCTATCCTCTACTGTGCGCTTTACACGACACTTTCTGCCGCGCACCTTCTCATTGTAGAATCAACTTCCCGCAGCGGTATTTTTGAACGGGTACGACATCCAACGGTGTGGTTTTCAGGGAGCTCAACCAGTCGACCTGGTGGGCATTGAAATCCCCTTGAAACACCAGTTCGCTGTTAAGAAACCGCGCCTGAGCGTTGTCTGCCACCTCAGGTGTTCGAAGAGTCGAGTTGTCGCGGTGTCTCCTTTGTGGGGACGGTATATGCACACGTAGATTCTGCTCGTCGAGCCTAAGTCTACGCGAACGCAAAGGATGGAAACTGATGGGTCCTCAAGGCATACACCGGCCTTGCGGTGAAAGGACTCTTCCAGCACATAGCCGGGATAGTGCTGGTAACGAATCTGTAAGGGTTCCGTTATTTGCCATTTGGCTACGGAACCCTAAAAAGGAAGGGTTAATACCCACCCATTGCTACATTTTCCGTTATTATTACGTACTTATGTAGTAGGTCGTTCTAATTTCTTTTTTTTATGTGATGGGTGGCACAGACGGAACACCTGATAGTTAACATTTACGGAATGGTTCGTGTTTTTGAAGCGTTTAAAAAAACCCGGGTTTTGATTTTCAAACCCGGTTTTTTTGTGACTCTTAAAACCCGGAAAACCTGGGTTTTTTCGGACTGGTTAAACCCGGGCTCGATGCCCTAATTTTGACCGCGCGCTTGCTAGGGGGCGCTAGGGCAATGTTTGCACACGGGCGCCACATGAGCTAGAGACGGCCCTGGGCGCAGGACCAACCAAGATGGAGGCTCTTATTATCGGAGGCCAAGTCCCACCGAATTAGCAAACTGAAGTGGCAGTGGGCTGGTCACATTAGCCGCAGAACTGGCAACCGTTGGAGCCATAAAGTCCTTGATTGGAGACCGCGACTCGGTAAACGTAGTGTTGGACGCCCTGCTACAAGATGGGATGATGACATTTAAAGGCTGGCTGGAGTGAGCTGGATGAGAGTGGCCGAAAATCCGAAGCGGTGGCGTGCATTGGGGGAGACCTATGTCCAGCAGTGGACGAGCGTGGGTTGCTGATGATGATGATGATGGCTCACTTTGGGTCGCTACGTCAGCACTAGTTAGTTATATTGACTTCACCTACAGGGTGTATCAGTAAACATTTACATCCCTTTAACCACGTTGGTATTCTACCAACTATTCTGAGCAACATTAATTTTTTCTACGACTTTTTGAAATTTTCGAGTTTTCGACTCCAATACAAAATGACCAAATCTCACGACCATTCCATTAGGTGACTTCCGTTTCGTTGTACGCCCCGATTTCCCAACAAACTAACCAAGTCTTTCAAACCCCGTTACTTTCCAATCTGTCCCGTTCGCCGTCCCGGCTGATTGATACGGGACGATCGATCACATTTGATGTCTATAGGATCAGGGATTCAGTTAGGCTTAGGCCTATTACGAAATATTGCTTCGTGTGCTCGAAGATTATGCGATATGACAATACTTTGCTGCGTAAGTTTGTTATGAGTTTTGGGTCTTTCATATAATGAAACGTTTTAGTGCACAATAAAGAAATCAATGGAATCTCTGGGGTTGGGACAAAAATGTGTCGGTTGATAAAATGGTTTTATCTAAAACTAACTTAAGAATAAAACATGATATATTACCTATTATTATGAGACAAAAATAGGATTCCCTGTGTTTTAGGCTACATAGAATTTGTTGAAACAAAAATATTTTCAGATTACAATTTTAAATACAAAAAGGATCTAATTTTATTAATTTTGATGCCTTTGGTGTTCCGGATGTCCATAGGCGGCGGTTATCACTTATGTCATCAGGTGAGCCGTCTGCTCGTTTGTCCATCATCATTTCAGCCAATAGACGTCCACTGCTGGACATAGACCTCCCCCAAAGTTCTCCACACAGATCGGTCCTGTGCCACTCGCATCCAAGGGACTCCCGCGACCTTCACCAGATCGTCGGTCCACCTGGTGGGAGTCCTCACCTCGTTTGTCCGTTATAATGTAAATAACAGCTTTTAGTCTTCAATCATTTATTTCAGTAATTGATCATTTATAAATGTAGATATACAATTCCGCACTGAAAGCGTTTAATAAGTGATCCAAACAGCGCTATCATTGGTCATCTAATACTTTGAATTTCAAACTGCCGCCATAACACGACCTTAAACACCTTTTTGGTACCAAATAAACATTTCTTCTTTCTTTCTTTCTTTAAACACGAATTGTATTTCGACCTTGAAAAATAAAACAGATGCCTGCAGAATTAAACAGTGCGATCTTAGGCTTTCAAACAATGATGTACAAATATCAATGAAGATTTTCCCAAAGATTTTCCAGCAACCCTCCCTCCCGACTCCGCCCCTCCATTCATTCCTCCTCAGACGGGCGAGCTCAAGTCAATAATTTACTCGTGTTTCAATCGGCCGTTTGAAGAGTTTCAATCGTTTCACGGGATCGAGTGTTCAATTGAAAATTTTAATAGTCTCGCCTGAGATATTGTCGGGGGGTGTCATCTGAATTCTTTGTTTAAGCCAGGGACGGACTGGGATTTTTATTTAAAGCTTGTTCGACAAAGTTACAGCCGCAGTTATACAACGTTAAATTTTAGTCTTTTTAACCCTTAACCAGGCAACTAGACATATTTTTTTTCATTGGTTTTCAACCTTATCATGACTGCATAAAGTTCAAAATCTGGTGGTCTCATATGGTACATAGCCTGGTTAATGGATAATGCCGAAGCCCTCATAACGGGTAATACGAATAAATCCTCTTTAGCATTTTAGATCATCAAAACATTTTAGGTATTGCCTGGTGAATATTTTTTTCTGTATGGAACAGCTGATTTTGATTTTGCTTATTTTGATAATCTAACAAGCTAAAGGGCTTTGTTTGTGTTACCTATTATGAGCTCCGGGATTAAACCGACTGAAATTTAATGTAGTGTCAACCGCCATTTGATTCTTTTGTCACGGAAAACGGGAAATATATAGTTTAATCACACACATAGGATAGAATAGAATAAATTTATTCAATGACACAAATATTACAATAGACACATGGTACACATAAAAAAATAGGTAAAAAATAAAATCAAAAAATTAAAAGCAAAAATGTGTCACCGAAAAGGTTTGCACTCAGCATTATGTCACCATAATATGTCGAAGTCTCCATGCTCTCAACCTAAAGTAAACTCAGCTCTTGTTTGACATTATAGGGATAAGTTCTACATAAGCTTTATACCATATACACTGTTTTTGCGTTTCACGACTGTCATATAGCATTATATGTCACTTTACGTCCATGAGTTTGACAGATAGAACTTTTAACCTCAAAAAAAATCATGTGTTGCATAGATAAGTGACACTTTTTCTTTCTTCATCTTTACATTGTTAAACAGGCCCTGTAGGCCCAGTGTCTACTTCGGATTATATTTAGTATTATTTAGTTATTTATTTTCGTTATCGAATGAAAGTCGCAAATATCTTCTTCATAGTTATATATTTTTCCCATTGACAGTTAATTACATTTTTCCTAAACAAAAAAACATCTATTAATTTCTTTCTTTTTACAACCGGCCAGTTGGTCGCAAAGGCCGTATGCGGTTCAACATATCGCCCACCAAGGACAAATATGCCACTTTGTCCTTCATTACACTTTACAATACACAGAAATCAATGTAGGACAACACACAAATATAGGTTAAAACAAAACAAAAATACTTCCAAAAAAACACTATCGAAAAAAAACCAAATCTTATTGAACTAATATACCTTACATGAAACACAAAAATCTTACACATTGAATATTATATTCAATTAAAACTAATTTTAATTATTTTCGATAGGAAGTAAACACAATTTGGTTATGGGACGCTTAAATGTTCCATTCTTGCTTTTTAACGTTACCGCCCTAATTATGTTGTTGTGACCAGGATGAGTAGCAATCACTCTACCATATAGCCAGGCAGATTGTCCTCTTTAAAATACCATCGCCCACCTTGCGGCAAAGTGACAACTACATCACTTGAATCAGTGTGTGTGAAGTGATGTAAAGTTCCAGACTGTTTCTAAGACCATCTAACGAAGAGATTACAGCAACGTGGCAAGTAAGTATACTCCTCTTCGGTAAGTTCAGTTTTATTGTATTTTATTTACTAACTACATTTCATCCTTTTCTTACCTTTAATTTCACCCATTAATATCGTTTCTTTTTAAGGTTGTATCAACATTGGACGATTAACAGCATAGCGGAAGGTATTCTCACAACACTGGTTAAGAGTAAGTCCAATTTTCCATTAATTCATTACTTAATTTTGACCTCTTTCGATCATCTTTCATGTTCCTCTTCTCTTCCAATAATTCATTTCTATTGTTTCTCTGTTTCATCCACTTTTCTTTAACCAACATTCCTTTTCCAGATATATTTAGTGGATTATTTACATTTTTGTTGCGTGCTGGTTGCTCAGTCACGTCGACATATCCAGAGAGTATCCATCCCAACGTAGTGGCCTGCGCCAGTGGCGCTCCCTCTGGACCCCTTCTTACACCTTCCAAGAGTACCTGATTATACACGCCTACACCAAGCAGCAAGTCAATGCGACTTGGAGTATGATACTCTGGATCGGCTAATGCTAGCCTATTATATTCTATCCATTTGGATGGATCGACTTTGCTCGTCGGTAGCGGACCCGTGATGGACTTTAGGACGTAGGCTTCAACCTGGATTTTGAAGTCAGGGTCAACTCGTGAGTGAAGCTCTAACATCACGACAGCTTTGGAAGTTGACTCATGCTCACCTAATCCGGCCACTTGTCCAACCACAGGAGACTTCCGTAATTTCAGACGCCGAACGAGAGACTCCGTCACAAACGAACATTGCGAGCCCTGGTCAAGTAGAGCTCGCACGGTGTTGTTGCCTGTTTTCGACTGGACTCCCACTACCGCAGTCGATAGAAGAGCCTGTTTGGTAACCCTGCCTGTCGAGAAACAAGACACTAATTTTCGTGCAACATCTGAATTTCCCACACCAATTGAAGAAGACGCTGCGACCGATTCTTTTGGTATACACCGTTCCCTGACCTTAATGGTCCCAGAAGTAGATTTCGCACTGGGGTGCAAAAGAGAATGGTGTTTTCTTTTGCAAACGCGACACCTTACGTTGGTACGGCATAACTTGGCAGAATGATTGCTACCCAAACAATTGTAACAAACATTGTTGGTTTCTACAAGTTTGCGTCGCGCATCAACAGTCATTTTACTAAAACTATTGCAAAATGGAAGTGAGTGATTACCAGAACAAAATATACATTTTACTGTAGAAACATGAAATGAATGAGTTTTATTTACAGATGGATTATGAGTCGGAGATTTTTTAACTGAGTTTGATCCAGAATCCAAGAATTCCAAAGCGCGATATCGTTTGGTCACAAATTCTTGGAATGTTTTATATGTTGGCAGCTCATCTGCCGAGCTAGTGCTACTAACGTTGAACTCCCATTGACGCCTGGTTTCTGGATCCAACTTGAGAGTTAAGATGTGTACCACAATGACATCCCAACTACTCACATCCACCCCTATATTAGTTAGAGACGCCATACAATCGTTAGTAGTATCGATCAAACTTTTTAAACCAGAAGCCGACTCACTCACCATATTTCGCTGACTAAATAGACGTTTTAAAGTTAAGTGACAAATATATTTTTTATTGTCATACCTCTCTTCAAGTAGTTGCCAGCACCTATCATAGTTCTCATTAGTTATGGGGATATGTCGTAAGTATTGCTCAGCTTCCCCTTCCAAATAACTTTTAAGATAGTGCAACTTTTGAACATTACTTAACTCCTGATTTGAATGGATAAGCTCAGTATACAAATCTCTAAATGCTGTCCATTCAGAATACTTCCCCGAGAAGTTAGGTATAGTTATTTTTGGTAACTTGATCTGAGAACTTGAAGTATTCGTAAGGCTGGGCGAAGTTAATTTTACACAATTAAGTTCATCTAATAACATTTTCAAACTACACTTGTACTCCAAATAACATTCTTCAGTTTTATCGTAAATATCTTTTTGAACATAATCAGAACTTGACATCAATGTGTGATCAAAAGTTCGCCTCAATTCTTTGTGCCCAGACACAAATTCTAACCAACAATGCTCAAGTAACTCTAACCTGCCCTCTAAATATTGTTTTGATAGTTTATCCTTTTTGCATTTCTTAAAGTTAATTTGTGCCCTAGTAATTCGATCGAAAAGTTCTATCTGAAAATCTAAAATAGCCTCCATTTTACACACGTTTAAATAGTTACAATTTCCCAATATAAATATTTTTCTAAGTTAAATTTTAAAATTAAAGTCCATTAATGTTCCCGTAATAGTTCAGTTGAATTGCTCTTGATCAATAATTATTCACTTTTAACACTTTAAAATATGCACCAAAATCACTCACTCGAATGCTGATATTCCTTGCCTGTACCGCCGTAGTAATTCTAAGTGCAACCTCTGCACCCGGCCGCACCTCCGTGCAGCCGCCGCACCGGGGTCGCAACGCAGCCCGAAGTCACCCTGACGCGCAGTAGTCCTGACGAGCACCGACTCCTCGTAGTCAGTGCCGTCCGAAGCTAAACCAATAGCCCCTGGTATCCACCACGTTCGCACAGCGATCCACACCGTGACGGATAATTTTCACAATCTGGAGAAACTACAACGCGCGGATAACTTATATCCGACAAAGAAGGACCAATGTAGGCCCAGTGTCTACTTCGGATTATATTTAGTATTATTTAGTTATTTATTTTTCGTTATCGAATGAAAGTCGCAATATCTTCTTCATAGTTATATATTTTTCCCATTGACAGTTAATTACATTTTTCCTAAACAAAAAAACATCTTTTAATTTCTTTCTTTTTACAACCGGCCAGTTGGTCGCAAAGGCCGTATGCGGTTCAACAGGCCCTAAATCCCATACAAATATTATTCAAGGTCTATTGCGCCTTTGAATATTAGTCTGTTTTTTGGCCTCTCTGAATCCGTCCCTGCTCAGGACCTTAGATTAAAATATCTGGCGTAGTTGCACACTCCGACACCTGTCTTTGGGCAGATGAAGAGACTTATCTACTATAAATACATATTCTACATTCTTTAGAAGTTTTCTATTTTATGGGGCCCTTAACTGTTCTAATACTGTTTTTTACCCAACTTATTGCAAACGCGATTCAGTTATCAGCTCATGCCATCTCGCTAGTAAAAAAGTTAATATTTATGTTGAAGTACCAGGGAAGCTGAATTGAAGAGGAGGTAGGTTGCAAAGGCCAGACAGTAATCAGTATATTGTTATTGCCAGACTCACTAAATGCTGGAGTATTGTCCAAGCATACCAAGATACCACTGGCTCCAAAGCGAAGCTTTTGTAGGCTTGGTAGGTTTTGTATTTGTAACAACACGATATTATAACAATGATAGCTAGCTGAAGTCACTTGTTAAATAATAAATTGTTTTCAGTCAATTTTATTTCAAAATAGCTGAAATGAGATTCCTACTTCAACTTCAAAGCTTACTATTCTGCAGAGAAATTCAAATGTTTCCTGAAAATTTAAAATGTAAATGAGAGAACTTTGCGGTAAGGACAGCGGCAACTTCGCGGTACCTAATATTATGAATGTTGAGAGACTTGTTCGTCATTCTGCTTCACTTCGACTTGAAAGCCAGTTGGAGAGGGAATAAAGATAGATGAGGAAATACAGAAAGCAGCAAATGTTTCAAATTTTCCGAACATAGCTCGGGTTTGTGATCACCGCACCGCATCATGCAAGCGTGGTGATTAAGCCTAATCCCATCGTAGTAGCGATGACTTGATTACTATGATGGAGGCCTTTGCTCTGCAGTAGGACAGTATATAGGCTGATACGTTACTTGGAAATGCAGTGAAGTGATTTCACATCAAACTCTGTTCTACAAAGGAGTCGAGATATTCTTTATTGTACAAAACAAAAAAAATACTAAATGTTTTCGTTATGTTGTGAACCATCCCATCGATTGCAATTTTATTGTCATTGACTGAAGTGAATCGATTTTTTAATGTGATAGGTGGCAGTCGAGCAGACGAATCACCAAATGATAAGCGATTTCTGCCGCTCATAGACACCTGAAACACTAGTAGATTCACAAGTGCGCTGCCAAGTACAAAACCCAAGGTCTTAGTTAGACAACTTCAAAAATATTCTTCTCGACCTTATTACAAAAAGGATAAGGCAGAAACTAAAAAGTCAGGACTTCAGTAATGGGGGGCAGCCCCCCCATACCAAGAGTCACGCGTCCCAGGTACGAACGCGTCGAGTTAGGGGAGTTAGGAGTTGTAAACACTGTTAGAGTGCGGCAAGCGAGTTATGGAACTTGGCAAGTTGTTGGCGAAAAAGTTACGTGAAAAGAAGTGTTAGTAGGCTGACGCGGAAGTTGTGTGTTTTTATAAATTAGGCTTTTTTTTTTATACTAGAGGCGGCAAACGAGCAAGCGGGTCACCTGCTGGTAAGTAATCACCGCCGCCCATGAACATCTGCGAGATCAGAGAGGTCGCTGATGCGTTGCCGGCCTTTTAAGAAGGAGTACGCTCGTTCTTGAAGGTCCCTAAGTCATATAGCCGTCAGGAAATACTGCCGCAGCTAAACTATTCCACAAGACTGAGGTTCGCGGGAGAAAATTCCTCGAAAAACGCACAGTGCTAGATCGCCAACCATCAAGATGATGAGGATGGAATGACAGCCGCTTGCGTGCGTTGCTTGTGTGTGTTGCGTTTTTAAGGTTCCGAAGCTAATAAATACGGAACCTTTTTTAGATTCGTCGTGTCTGTCTGTCTTGTCGTCCGTTTACAGCAGTGGTTCTTAACCTCTAAGTCATGAGGGACCATTTTACCAAAATTGTGTCGCGTCAGGGACCACACACTTCGGACGTGCGTCGCGGCGCCGTTTGCGATGTGTTGACTCGACTCATTACGTCACGTCACTTGTTTATTACGATGTGTTCGCGGACCACTTGGAATACCTCTAGGGACCACCAGTGGTCCGCGGACCACCGGTTAAGACCACTGGTCTACAGCCACTTTTTTACGAAACTACTTGAACTATTAACGCCCTGATGGTCTAATAGTTTAAGTACCGTGATCTCCTCATCATCATCATTTCAGCCAATAGTCGTCCGCTGTTGGACATAGGCCTCCCCCAAAGTTCTCTATACGAGATCGGTCCTGTGCCACCCGCATCCAAGGGACTCCCGCGACCTTCACTAGATCGTCGGTCCTTTTATTGTTCAACGTGAGATTTTTAAGCCATGAAGTTCTTCTTCTTCCTGGGATTCTCTTTTCCTGTATCTTACCCTGTATTACTCGTTTAAGTGAGAATAGTTCATACTTCGAGCTATGCATTATACCTATTTTATTAATTAAGGACAATCAAGTCAAGCCTTGTTCATTCGCTGCATTATTCCTCTACCCAAAGGTTGTCTGGAAGAGATCGCTATTAGCGATAAGGCCGCCGATATTGTATTTGGAAATTACTATTAGCATTAAGTTCTGTAATGTGTTGTGCAATAAAGAGTATCATCTATCTATCTTATAAAGATGACTTCACTCCGCCTAATGTCGGCTGATCCAAATATGAGGTTGACAGGCACAAAATAGCAGACTAAGTACCAATTGAGTCTGTCATCCTCACCCTGAAGGCCTGCTGAGATGCCGTTTCACGCCCCGCCTAAAAAACCCAGGATTGTAAGAAGGAGGAAACACATGAACTGGAAGGGCATTCCATGACTTGATGGCTCGGGGCAGGATGTCTGAGATATTTAAGTTTCCTGCTTTTCAATGACAATGCTGTTGACCATCTTCTTCTATACTATTTATAAAGGGATAACTTCTATAGACAACGACAAGGCTTATAGGTAAACCGAAAACACGACTCGCTTGCGCGATGTAATCGAACACAGCGCCATCTATTGGTTCATTTTTGAATTACGGGTACCGAAGCGAAGTGAGGGCGGGCCACTAGTTAATACTATACAACAATTTCCCCGCCAGCCTCTAAAAGTCTCCAATTCGCACTCAGCTAGCGGGATAATTCCAGGAAGTCTTTCGCCGTGTTTTTAAACGACCGCCCCGGCATTTTAATTCGGCGAATCTGCCTTTTTCAGCCCACTAGCGCCACTATTTGTTTTTTTTTTAATTAATTATTTTACTAGGTATTAAACAAAAGCACATTTACAATATCATCACCAATATTTTGGTAAGGCTAAGTTTTAACACTGGCCAACTAAAAATTTTGAAATTTCTGCCCGAGTTGCCCCCTGTGCGCATTTAAAAGCAATATTTTTGCAAACTGTAGAATAGTAAGTATTTGTAATTTTGAATACTTTTTTTTTGTGAATAGGCTTACCCTTGGCTTCATACAGAACCTTAAGTTTAGAAGTCTATGATGGTGCAAATTTACCCAGAAGTA
>JABMDO010000848.1:0-19569 GCA_014851415.1 Cnaphalocrocis medinalis | reverse complement strand
GGGCAAAGTCCCAGCATTAATTAACCAATTTATTATTTACGCGCGACACGTCCGCCTTACACCAAAGCTGGGAGGGGAGAGTTAAAAGCATTTAAAGTCAGTAGCCTTACCATGAGTTTGAAATACTATCCTCGCTATCGAAAACTATCGCATTGTCTCTTTCTTTGTGATGCATTTGAAAGAGACAGAGCAATAGTTTACGTTATGTCAGTTTTAGATGTCAACTCATGGTAGCGCTACAGATCGCGGAAAGCCACAGCCGCCCCACAGGGCGTGGTGCGAATGTTATAACATTCCGCCGTCCAAGGCCGCCGCCAAGGCCGCCGCTACGTCATGGAAAATCCACGGACTAGAACTAGGAAGAAAGTGAGTGACGGGGCGAAGGGGATGAGGAGGAGGGTGTGTTAATTGCTAGAGTAGTCACCACAATCAGTGAAAGGTCGTTGGTTAGAATTCTTTCGATAGATAAGACAAGGAACATTAGACTACTTTTTAAGCGGCCCGTGCCGCCCGTCGGCAGCCGCACCAGCAGCGATAGAACCGCCGCGCGACCGAAGCGGCAGGGCTCCAGCGCTACAGGGGCTGGGACGCCCGTGCCTGGGGGATCAAACAGTAATTTTCTGTGACTATCACATTTATTTCTTTATTTTTTATTTGGAACACCAACAGCGTAAATCCATACTAATATTATAAATGGGAAAGTGTTGTCTGTTCTGTATGTTTGTCTTGCTTTCACGACAAAACGGAGCAACGAACTGACGTGATTTTTAAGTGGATATAGTTGAAGGGATGGAGAATAAGGTAGGCTTCTTTTTGCCCTTTTCTAACCCCCCCCCCCATTTTAAGAAGAGGGGGCTCGAGCGAAGCCGCGGGTAAAAGCTAGTTACATTATAAAGTTACACAGTTATGTATATACTAAGCTAATAAAATAATAAGGATTATTAAAACACGACCTAACGACGATCTAGTGAAGGTCGAAGGAGCCTCTTGGATGCGGGTGGTTCAGGACCGATCTGTGTGGAGAACATTGGAGGAGGCCTATGTCTAGAAGTGGATGTCTATTGGCTGAAGTGATGATAATGATGATGAAAACACGAGCAAGAATGAGGGAAAGTTTAAAACTAAAAAACAGCTAAGATTTAAACACTCAAGAATGTTGGAATGTTAATATTATTAAATACGTATAGCAGATTCTAGGTCTGCTCGTCTGCTATCTGTCACATAAAAAAAATATCTCTTTTCTTACCTCCGCCCAGCCACCCTCGTTCTAGCTCCACGCAGACCTGGCTAAACGGCCTGGAAGCCATCTGCTCCATTTCCACGAACAACCTCTGTCTTCTTCTGTACAAGTCATATTTCTGCAATCAGAGTTTCGCTTATGTTGTGCCGTTCTCAGAGAAGTCATTTAAACTTAATGACCAATATCTTAATTAAGGCTAGTCTTTATACACTCTCTTTTTTACTAAACGACATTTAAAGATAATTGAGGTCTCTAAGTGATGCAGTTAAAATATTAATGTCTTAATTTGGCTGCTAATTTTAAAGTCAGTGAATAGTGTTTATTTATTTAAGTGTTGGATAGTTAGAATTTAAACAACTATTTGTAAGTAAGTTATGCATAAGTAAGATATAGATCTTACATAAGTATTTACAGAAATATACCTGATTTCATGTACGGTGGCCAGCACATCAAGTTACTACAATCTGTCAAATTTCTTTAATCGAACCTCACTTTTATGTCAAACGTGTTTGGTTCAATATCAACTGAGGAAATTTGACAGATTGTAGTAACTTGATGTGCTGGCCACTGTACTTACAGCCACACAACAAAGTATACAAAACTGTCAAATTTCTTTAATCGACTCTCATTAAACTGTCATACACATTAGGTTCAATATCAACTGAGGAAATTTGACAGGATGTCGTAAACTGATGTGTGGCTGACTGAACAACAAAGATTATGAATTTTTGAATTATGATCAGAATCACTTAGAATAAAATAGAATACCTATCATTAATTTGCGTGAAAGTGGTGCATAAAGATGATACAAAATGATTTCGATCTCACATTTCAGCAGAATCTGGCATGCAAACTAGGCAACTGGTTCTGGCAACTAACTAACTTAACATAATGCATTATGATAATATTAATAATCAAGTTCAATTAATTTCTTCACACATAAAACATTGTAAGTATTGTTGTGCTGTGTTTCGCCGAGTGAGTGAGGGTACCGAAGGCCCACCCGGGGGGAAGGGGATAAAAGGTTGGCAGCGCACTTGTAACGCCACTGGTGTTGCAAGTGTCCATGAGCGGTGGCAATTGCTTACCATCAGGTGATCCGCCTGCTCGTCTGCTACCTATAACATTTAAAAAAAGCATACATTTTCGAAATAAATCTTAGTTTAATAAATAGATTAGGTATGACCAGGGCTGGAAACCGGTTTTTAATTAATCAGGTTAATATCGATCTCAAACAGGTTTTTTCGTAAGGGTTCGTTCGGAGCGGAACCGATTCGCGAGCGATATTGCTTCTGGGATAAACCTGGTTAATTCCACGATGCGCGTGAATAGTGCAGCGATATATTTTGTCTCTTTTTATCGCGCGACGCGATTGGACGCGATGCTTGCGATCTCTTTCCCTTACATTCGTTGCTTTTCATTTAAAGGCGGAGCGAGCGAAATCATTTTGGTTTTAACCAGGTTTTGGGAGCGGAATCAAAACCTAAACGGTCTAAGAGCTTAACCAGAAATAATACCGGTTTTAACGAGTGGAATCGAAATCAAAACGCTCTTTTCAAAATGTATGAAGCTGCGCGAAACCTGGTTGCGAATTTTAACCAGGTATTCCAGCCTTGGGTATGACTGTTTTGGTGTTATTTAGATTTTTCAATATAGTTAATTATTATTGTAAAACATACCTGTTTAATCTTCCACAAAGCGGCAGCCACCAGCAACAACAGCAGAAAACACGAAGAAAACGTGATGAAGAACTGCTGCAGATTCAGCTTCGGGTACTGGCTGAAGGAGATCTGTATCCACAGCGGCGGGCGGAAGTCGTACACGTACACGAAGAACGTGGTCAGCGTGACGTTGTCCTCCACGCCGAACGCGTGCTCCGCCTTGCCGAACCTGTAGTGGAACGTCCTACAGTACATTCACACCGAATACTACACAGTCGAACAGGGGTTGCATACATATATCTATCTTTTATACTATTAATAAAGGAATAAAAACCCTATAGACATCGACAAACCTTATAATACAAGTCGAAAAAACAAAAAACTAGTGCGATACAATCAATGTCCAGCGTCATCTATTGGTAGACAGTGGAACTACTTTCCGGAAATGAGGTGATCGTGGGCCACTAGTTATTTATAATTTCGCTGTCTACCGATAGATGGCGGTGGGTGTCGGTTACAACGCGCTAGTGTTTCGGCCTTTCGGTATGTCGATGTCTATGGAGTTTGTCTCTTTATTAATAGTTTAGATTAGATATAGAAGTATTAGAGACGCGAGATAAAGGGGTCGGGAATCATGTTCTTTTTAAGTGATAGATAGATCACTAATGAGATGGATAGACCAGATCACGGCCGCCACTAAGTTTACGAGTTCACTCTTTTAACGAGTTTGAAAACGTGATGAGGAACTGCTGTATATTCAGCTTCGGGTACTGGCTGAAGGAGATCTGTATCCACAGCGGCGGGCGGAAGTCGTACACGTACACGAAGAACGTGGTCAGCGTGACGTTGTCCTCCACGCCGAACGCGTGCTCCGCCTTGCCGAACCTGTAGTGGAACGTCCTACAGTACATTCACACCGAATACTACACAGTCGAAAAGGAGTTGCATTCATATATCTATCTTTTATACTATTAATAAAGGAATAAAAACCCTATAGACATCGACAAACCTTATAATACAAGTCGAAAAAACAAAAAACAATATCGCGACACAATCAACGCCCAGCGCCATCTATTGGTTGACAGTGTTAGACATCGACAAACATTATAAAATAAATCGAAAAAACAAAAAACTATCGCGACACAATCAACGCCCAGCGCCATCTATTGGTTGACAGTGTTAGACATCGACAAACATTATAAAATAAATCGAAAAAACAAAAAACTATCGCGACACAATCAACGCCCAGCGCCATCTATTGGTTGACAGTGTTAGACATCGACAAACATTATAAAATAAATCGAAAAAACAAAAAACTAGTGCGATACAATCAACGCCCAGCGCCATCTGTTGGTTGACAGTGGAACTACTTTCCTGAAATGAAGTAAGGGCGGGCCACTAGTTATTTATAATTCTACTGTCTATCGATAGATGGCACTGGGTGTCGGTTGCAACGCGCTAGTGTTTCGGCCTTTCGGTATGTCGATGTCTATGGAGTTTGTCTCTTTATTAATAGTTTAGATTAGATATAGAAGTGTTAGAGACGCAATATAAAGGGGTCGGGAATCATGTTCTTCTTAAGTGATAGGTAGATCACTAATGAGATGGATAGACCAGATCACGGCCGCCACTAAGTTACGAGTTCACTCTTTTAACGAGTTTGAAAACGTGATGAGGAACTGCTGTATATTCAGCTTCGGGTACTGGCTGAAGGAGATCTGTATCCACAGCGGCGGGCGGAAGTCGTACACGTACACGAAGAACGTGGTCAGCGTGACGTTGTCCTCCACGCCGAACGCGTGCTCCGCCTTGCCGAACCTGTAGTGGAACGTCCTACAGTACATTCACACCGAATACTACACAGTCGAAAAGGAGTTGCATATCTACCTATCTATACTATAATCCGCAGCATCTAACAATAACGATGACAGTTAGTTTGTGCACTTATAAAAAATAAGACTTTCTACTTCGCACTCAAGTTCATCGCTATTGTTTCATGCCGCATACTATAATAAAGAGATAAATTCTATAGACATCGACAAACCTTATATTATACAAATTGACAAAACAAAAAAAATAAAGCGATACAATCAATGCCCAGCGCCATCTATTGGTAGACAGTGGAACTGCCACTAATTATTTATAATTCCGCAGTCTACCGATAGATGGCGCTGGGTGTCGGTTACAACGCGCTAGTGTTTCGGCCTTTCGGTTTATCGATGTCTATGGAGATTGTTGTCTCTTTATTAATAGTATAGATATAGATTAGATATAGAAGTGTTAGAGACGCGAGATAAAGGGGTCGGGAATCATGTTCTTTGTAAGTGATATGGTAGATCACTAATGAGATGAATAGACCAGATCACGGCCGCCACTAAGTTAACGAGTTCACTCTTTAAACGAGTTTGAAAACGTGATGAGGAACTGCTGTATATTCAGCTTCGGGTACTGGCTGAAGGAGATCTGTATCCACAGCGGCGGGCGGAAGTCGTACACGTACACGAAGAACGTGGTCAGCGTGACGTTGTCCTCCACGCCGAACGCGTGCTCCGCCTTGCCGAACCTGTAGTGGAACGTCCTACAGTACATTCACACCGAATACTACACAGTCGAACAGGGGTTGCATACATATATCTTCTATACTATAGTATAGTATAAACGCACCGGGGAAAGAGCCCTTAGCAAATACCTGGTGAGCGTCTCCCAAGATTCGGTCCGTATGCCGAGACGGTAGGAAGGACCATGGGCTGGTGGAGGGACCTGTGTCTATACTATAGACCGCAGCATCTAACAATACCGATGATCGTTAATTTGCGTGCTAGTAAAAAAATCTACTAAAATTGGTTTCTGCACACTCAAGGTCATCGCTATTGTTTCATGCCGCATACTATAATAAAGGGATAAATCCTATAGACATCGACAAACCTTATATTATACAAATTGACAAAACAAAAAAAATAAAGCGATACAATCAATGCCCAGCGCCATCTATTGGTAGACAGTGGAACTGCCACTAATTATTTATAATTCCGCAGTCTACCGATAGATGGCGCTGGGTGTCGGTTACAACGCGCTAGTGTTTCGGCCTTTCGGTTTGTCGATGTCTATGGAGTTTGTCTCTTTATTAATAGTTTAGATTAGATATAGAAGTGTTAGAGACGCAATATAAAGGGGTCGGGAATCATGTTCTTCTTAAGTGATAGGTAGATCACTAATGAGATGGATAGACCAGATCACGGCCGCCACTAAGTTTACGAGTTCACTCTTTTAACGAGTTTGAAAACGTGATGAGGAACTGCTGTATATTCAGCTTCGGGTACTGGCTGAAGGAGATCTGTATCCACAGCGGCGGGCGGAAGTCGTACACGTACACGAAGAACGTGGTCAGCGTGACGTTGTCCTCCACGCCGAACGCGTGCTTCGCCTTGCCGAACCTGTAGTGGAACGTCCTACAGTACATTCACACCGAATACTACACAGTCGAAAAGTAGTTGCATACATATATCTATCTTTTATACTATTAATAAAGGAATAAAAACCCTATAGACATCGACAAACCCACCAAGTCGGGCAAAAAAGCGGCACGGCCCGTACCATCCTTTTCTCGAAGCAATTCAGGCCATTTTCGACCCCCGACTTTCGAAGGTGAACAGTCGACTGGAACTTCGTTGTGGATAAAACTAGAAGACTGAATTTTCAGTAACCATGCAGGCATTCTAAAGACACGGTATATTTCAAATTTCAATCAATTTGAACCAGTAGTTTAAGAATTATAACGGGCCAAAGTTTCTTATTTTTGTCACTCACTGACTGACTCACTGACTCACCGATCATCAAAATTCTAAGGCACTTCTAGCAGACCTAGAACCTTCAAATTTGGAACATAAGTAGTGTTTGGTGTATGAATCAAGAAAGAACGAAAATATTTTTAATTTTGATCCAGTTTGCTAGTTATATGAACTTCAAAATAACTTTGTAATCCTATATAGGGTGTATCTGTGAACATTTACATCCCTTTAACCACGTGTTCTACCAACCATTCTAAACAACATTTGTTCTATGACTTTTGAAAATTCGCATAAAAAATTTCATCTTTCCATACAAAGTCGGTCACGTGACTTGGTCATTTTGTATGGGGAGTCGAAAATTTTTTCGGTGGTTTTGGAAAAGTTATTGAACAAATGTTGTTCAGAATGGTTGATAGAACACTTGGTTAAAGGGATGTAAATGTTCACAGATACACCCTGTATAAATATCATACTGATATATAGGATTACCACGTTATATTTGCAGTTCAATAGATTTTAAGAATTTTCTACAAAAAGGAATGAGATCCCATAAAAAAAATACTTGTCAAAAAAACCAAGTCGGTTATTCATTTATTGACTTGGCAATCACATTAAACAACCGAATCAATTTAATGCATTACTTGTGAGATATATTGTGCTTTGAAACACTAACTTGTAACGGAAGTTGGTGCAAATTGGCTGCGCGTGCGCACGGTGAATTTCATGATAGACACTAACTTAGTTTTTAAGAAATATTTAGTTTTTTTGTTGTTTTTTTTTACACTTTATAGACACTAACTTGTATCTAAAGTTGGTGCAGTTGAGGTCACTGAAGAGCGTCCTCTCGGCGGGCTCGCTGCGTGTGCGCACGGTGAGGTTCATCCTTCAGCCTGGTGTCCCATCGAATTGAGAGGGTAGGGGAATATAATGTTGGCGCACACACTTCTCATCATCATCAGCCTGTTGCAGTCCACTGCTGGACATAGGCCTCTCTAAATGCTCGCCACTTTGATCGATCTTCGGCTACTCGCATCCAGCTCCAGCCAGCCCTCTTGCGCAGATCATCACTCCATCTGGCCTGAGGTCGTCCTACACTACGTTTACCGAGACGCGCACACACTTGTGCACTATAAATGTGCAGCGTTGATGACTGTTCGTTCAGATTGGCAGACATAACTGTGCTATCAATTAGAAGGATATTATAACGTTGACAGACACTAACTTATTGGTTCTTATCTTATCGGTTAGGAGGATATTGTAACGTTTATAGACACTAACTTGTATCTAAAGTTGGTACAATTCAGGTCGCTGAAGAGCGTCCTCTCTGCGGGCTCGCTGCGCGTGCGCACGGTGAGGTTCATGCGTGCGGGCGCCGAGCACGTGATGCTGAAGTCCGCGTCCACGTCCGGCTTGACCGGCGCGTTGCGGAAGTTGATGGCGGTCAGGTGACGGTCCTCTTTCTTTGATAGGTTGAATGTGAACTGGTAGTCTACTGCTAGGTCGTCTGTGGAGATATATAAAGTATTTATTGCACAAACGATAACAGAACTTTATGATAGCATTATTAAGAGTAGGGTTTATACAGCGATTGCCCACTTTAGAAAATTATTTATAAATAGTTTTATTTCAATAAAATCCTGTATTTTAACAATTGGATAGGAGTGTGTAATTTTTAGATAACGTTGGTAGTTTAGCTTAGAGATAAGTTAGCAACAATTCAAATACCTAAACAATATTTGTAATTATAACGTTTTGCAAAAAAATACCTTAAATTTTGTTCTAAAAATACAGTGATTGTCCACCCCCTCTAAATACTAAATGGAAAATTTTTATACCATGATAACTGCTTCAAATTATACATCAAAACCTTAACTAACTCGGTTTTCTCCTTCTCGATCTCGAATCGAACTCCTTCCTAATGTCAAGCCTTTTGTGTGCAAACGCACGCAACCGTCGAAAACCTTCTGCAGAGTTGACCATCTCTTGATGGTATACTGGTCCTATCTCTTTCCTGTTCCAGTCTTTCAGCATCTGTTGCCGTTCCTCTTTATATTGTAGACGTGTCTAGTTATAAACTCACAGTAGCAGGCGCCCTTGTTGTAGACGTCGGCGTGGTAGTGGTTGGTGTTGTCGCACTTACAGTAGCAGGCGCCCTTGTTGTAGACGTCGGCGTGGTAGTGGTTGGTGTTGTCGCACTTACAGTAGCAGGCGCCCTTGTTGTAGACGTCGGCGTGGTAGTGGTTGGTGTTGTCGCACTTACAGTAGCAAGCGCCCTTGTTGTAGACGTCGGCGTGGTAGTGGTTGGTGTTGTCGCACTTACAGTAGCAGGCGCCCTTGTTGTAGACGTCTGCGTGGTAGTGGTTGGTGTTGTCGCACTTACAGTAGCAGGCGCCCTTGTTGTAGACGTCGGCGTGGTAGTGGTTGGTGTTGTCGCACTTACAGTAGCAGGCGCCCTTGTTGTAGACGTCGGCGTGATAGTGGTTGGTGTTGTCGCACTTACAGTAGCAGGCGCCCTTGTTGTAGACGTCGGCGTGGTAGTGGTTGGTGTTGTCGCACTTACAGTAGCAGGCGCCCTTGTTGTAGACGTCGGCGTGGTAGTGGTTGGTGTTGTCGCACTTACAGTAGCAAGCGCCCTTGTTGTAGACGTCGGCGTGGTAGTGGTTGGTGTTGTCGCACTTACAGTAGCAGGCGCCCTTGTTGTAGACGTCTGCGTGGTAGTGGTTGGTGTTGTCGCACTTACAGTAGCAGGCGCCCTTGTTGTAGACGTCGGCGTGGTAGTGGTTGGTGTTGTCGCACTTACAGTAGCAGGCGCCCTTGTTGTAGACGTCTGCGTGGTAGTGGTTGGTGTTGTCGCACTTACAGTAGCAGGCGCCCTTGTTGTAGACGTCGGCGTGGTAGTGGTTGGTGTTGTCGCACTTACAGTAGCAGGCGCCCTTGTTGTAGACGTCGGCGTGGTAGTGGTTGGTGTTGTCGCACTTACAGTAGCAAGCGCCCTTGTTGTAGACGTCGGCGTGGTAGTGGTTGGTGTTGTCGCACTTACAGTAGCAGGCGCCCTTGTTGTAGACGTCGGCGTGGTAGTGGTTGGTGTTGTCGCACTTGTCGCAGCGGTCGCCGGCCAGGCCCTTGGTGGTGCAGTAGCAGCGGCCCGTGTCCGGCGCGCACGACACCGCCTGCGAGTTGCAGTCGCACGCTGGAAATAACATTTTTCAGTATTAACACTAACTTCAAGATCGAGTCAGGAACTCTGAAATCCGACGCAGGACTAAAGTCCAGGACGTCGGATTGAGAGTGATAGAACTAAAGTGGAATTGGACAGGACATTAAGGCTGCCTGTCCATTTAAGCGGAGCGATGCGGCGGAGCGGAAACGGACATATTAGCCAATAGTATTACACAAAATTTGACATAATACATACTATTGGCTAATATGTCCGTTTCTCCGCTCCGCCGCATCCTCCGCTTAAATGGACAGGCAGCCTTAGCTAGGCGCGGCGATGGCAGGTGGCAAGATTATGACGAATGGTGTCCAAGAAACGGCCGACGAAGTCCAGGTCGTCCGGTGGCGCGATGGGTCGACGACATCGCTAAAATGGAGGGGCTACATGGATCCGAGCAGATCAGGACCGGCACAGTGGCGAAAGGGAAGGGAGGCCTATACTCAGCAGTGGTACTACCGGGCTGATGATGATGATGATGAACACTAACTAATCAAGTCATGGTATGCACTTCCAGTTCAAGTGTTTTACTTCTTCTTACAATCTTGGGACTTTTAGGCGGGGCGTGAAACGGCATCTCAGCACCTTCAGGGTAAGAGTGACAGACTCAATGGACACTTTGTCTGTTCTTTTGTGCCTGTCAATCTCATATTTGGATCTCACGGCCGCTTTTTTTATAGGATAGGGGGCAGACGAGCATACGGATCACCTGATGTTAAGCGATTACCGTCGCCCATGAACACCTGCAACTCCAGGGGCTTCACAGGTGCGCTGCCGGCCTTTACCATCAGACGGAGTGGGATCATCTTCATTGTCCTCAATATAAAAAAAAACTAGCCTTACTAGGCTGGCTCAGTCACTCAAAGTGAGCATTAGCTCCGATAATAAGATCTGAAGGACCGCATCAGAAATGATGTAATCCGACACAGAACCAGAATCACCGACATAGCCCACCGAATTCTATTCATTTCGTGAGGGAAAATACTACCGAGCGTCTTGGAAGGTCGTGCAATAAGGAAGGTTACATTTGGCGAGAAGTGGCGAGCGCGATTATAGTAATACGGTACCGTAAGATGGAGACCCCAGGGGTTTTGGTTAGGGTTAGAGTCCCACACACCACCTTGCCCCTACATCTCGCTGACATTAGGCAGGCGTCGCAGTGGTCGCCGAGCGCGCGGCCGCCGCGGCCGGTGGCAGGCGGCACTGGCCTGGTGTACTCACGCTGGCAGTGTCCGCCGTTGGAGCTGGGTTGCCCCAGTGCCCGGGGGCGCAGGGCGTCCGCAGTGGTCGCCGAGGGCGCGGGGACCGCCGCGGCCGTGGGCAGGACGCACTGGCCCTGGTGTACTCACGCTGGCAGTGGCCGCCGTTGAGCGGGTTGCCCAGTGCCCGGGGGCGCCAGGCGTCGCAGTGGTCGCCGAGGGCGGCGGCCGCCGCGGCCGGTGGCAGGGCGGCCACTGGCCTGGTGTACTCACGCTGGCAGTGGCCGCCGTTGGAGCGGGGTTGCCCCAGTGCCCGGGGGCGCAGGGCGTCGCAGTGGTCGCCGAGGGCGCGGCCGCCCGCGGCCGGGGCAGGCGGCACTGGCCTGGTGTACTCACGCTGGCAGTGGCCGCCGTTGAGCGGGTTGCCCCAGTGCCCGGGGGCGCAGGCGTCGCAGTGGTCGCCGAGGGCGCGGCCGCCGCGGCCGGTGGCAGGCGGCACTGGCCTGGTGTACTCACGCTGGCAGTGGCCGCCGTTGAGCGGGTTGCCCCAGTGCCCGGGGGCGCAGGCGTCGCAGTGGTCGCCGAGGGCGCGGCCGCCGCGGCCGGTGGCAGGCGGCACTGGCCTGGTGTACTCACGCTGGCAGTGGCCGCCGTTGAGCGGGTTTGCCCCAGTGCCCGGGGGCGCGGCGTCGCAGTGGTCGCCGAGGGCGCGGCCGCCGCGGCCGGTGGCAGGCGGCACTGGCCTGGTGTACTCACGCTGGCAGTGGCCGCCGTTGAGCGGGTTGCCCCAGTGCCCGGGGGCGCAGGCGTCGCAGTGGTCGCCGAGGGCGCGGCCGCCGCGGCCGGTGGCAGGCGGCCACTGGCCTGGTGTACTCACGCTGGCAGTGGCCGCCGTTGAGCGGTTGCCCCAGTGCCCGGGGGCGCAGGCGTCGCCAGTGGTCGCCGGAGGGCGCGGCCCCCGCAGGGCTGCACGCAGCGCGCGGCCGCGTCGCACACCGCGTGCCCGTTGCACTGGCACGCCGGGCAGCGCGTGAAGTGCCATCTGGCGACAACACACAACATCACAATTACATCACACAACATCTCTAACATCATTTACTTTGGGTGCGTTTCCACACGAATCGAAACTGCTTTGATTGAGCGGAAAATTGTAACCATTCGGATATGTCGTGGTTGCTGACTCCGTGGCGCGGACCCATGACTTCTTCCGAGATGGACGATGAGGGAGAGTCCCAAGGAAAGACTTGTAAAACTTGCCCAATCACGTTGCTCAAAATACTCATCTCATCGCTGATGAGCAATGTGATTAGTCAATTTATATAAGTCTCCGATCAACTCCACGTAGCTCCGCTTTTGTGGAAACGTATCCTTAGGGTATGCGCATCTTGCTAAGACCTCTCTAACAGATCATTGTTGCCTTAACAAGCACATAGCCTCTATGGGACTGAGCGACACTAGAATCTGCGGAATATGCAACAAGGTGGATGAAACCCCTATCTATACACATATGATGTGATGTTTCCCGGGTCACCCAAAATCAAGTACATCCCTCACGGCGTATTGATGACTCACCAATAATCTACTAACTACAGACAAACTAATCAATAAAATTAGTCTCAGTATAATTCTCGCCTGCTATAATGAGGAATGCTCTGACGAGTTATTCCAACTAATCCCATCCTCCCCTTTCCATTCCTGAACAACACGTGCTGGACAACTTTGCCATCCGCATACCATCTAGACAAAGCCGACGCGAAGCAAGAGGTTTAGCCCCTCGTTCCTGCCTCCAGCCATCAAGTCATGGAATGCCCTTCCAGTTCAAGTGTTTCCTTCTCACAATCCTGGGTTTTTTAGGTGGGACGTGAAACGGGATCTCAGCAGGCCTTCAGGGTCACTTTTGATCACTTTTGTGCCTGTCACTCTCATATTTGGATCTCACGGCCGCTTACTATCAGGCGGAGGTCATCTTGATCGTCCTAAATATAAGAAAAGATAGTTTCCTCACCTATGCTGCGCACATAGTTTGGGCGCATGCGGCCTCCTCGCCCCCCCGGGCAGGCAGGTGCCGGAGCCCCCGCCCGCGCCAGACACACCGTATATCGTCCGAACTGTTTGCAGGTTTGCACGTTATCATGTCGTAGTCCCAGTAACACAGTCTTGGTGATAGGGCCAGTGCCCCTACCTGTATAGATCGTGGGAGAAAGGGGTCGCTCGTCGTCAGTCGTACGCCGTCGCTCGGCTGTCGTTGCTCTTGTTCGGCAACGCCTTGTCTGACCAATTGGACTTAATTCTTACATATGTTGCGCGCTCAGTTTGGGCGCATGCGGCCTCCTCGCCCCCCCGGGCAGGCAGGTGCCGGAGCCCCCGCCCGCGCCGTCGTCGCACCAGCCGCACGCGGGCTCCGCCCTGCAGGCGCCGCAGGACACGTGCGCGAAGCATCCGGGACCAAGGCGTCCGAGATATCGCTGCAGGGACGAAGTCGCCAAGGACCAAGAGGTTTAGCTCCTCGTTCCTGCCTCCAGCCATCAAGTCATGGAATGCCCTTCCAGTTAATGTGTTTCCTTCTTACAAGTCCTGGGTTTTTTAGGCGGGACGTGAAACGGGATCTCAGCAGGCCTTCTGGGTGAGGATGACAGACTCAATGGTCACTTTTGTGTCTGTCACTCTCATATTTGGATCTCACGGCCGCTTACTATCAGGCGTAGGTCATCTTGATCGTCCTAAATATAAGAAAAGATAGTTTTCCTTACCTATGCTGCGCACATAGTTTGGGCGCATGCGGCCTCCTCGCCCCCCCGGGCAGGCAGGTGCCGGAGCCCCCGCCGCGCCAGACACCCGTTATATCGTCGCCGAACTGTTTGCAGGTTTGCACGTTATCCAGTCGTAGTTCACCAGTAACACAGTCTTGGTGATGGGGCCAGTGCCCCCACCTGTAAAGATCGTGGGAGAAAGGGGTCGCTCGTCGTCAGTCGTACGCCGTCGCTCGGCTGTCGTTGCTCTTGTTCGGCAGCGGCCTTGTCTTGACCAATGGACTTAATCCCTCTACCTATGCTGCGCACATAGTTTGGGCGCATGCGGCCTCCTGGCGCCCCGGGGAGGGCAGGTGCCGGAGCCCCGCCCGCGCCGTCGTCGCACCAGCCGCACGCGGGCTCCGCCCTGCAGGCGCCGCAGGACACGTGGGCGGAGCACCAGTGCGCCCCCCACCCCCCGCAGGTGGAGGCGCCCCCGCTGGGGGACCAGAGGCGGCAGCCGCCGAGGGGAATGAGCGCCGTATGCGTTCTGTGGGAGGTGTGGTGTCGTGAGTATGAGACGTGCCTGTATAGACGCGCCCGTCAAGCGCGCTCAAGTACGGGGAGTTAGTTCCAAAACGCGCTAATAGGTGGTAATAGATGTACGCACGCATCGGGCCAGCGTTTGTGCGTTTCCATTTATACAAAGTCCAGCGGCCATCTTCTAGAGATGTCCAGGTCTTGCCTTGTATGTAGATATAATTGTTTAACGATTATAGTCTTTATTTTCGATTAGACAAGGTTGTTTTCATTTGTTGGACCCGTTGCTATACCTACAGTGCCTAAGGTTTCGGCTTTTCCTTTAAAGGGTTCCGTAACCATGAGATGGGGCGACCGCTTGACACAAAAAAATATTCGTTGAAGACGGAGAAGCTTAAGAAGTTATAGTTATTTCCATACTTTACTTGTTTATAATTAAAGTTTGTATGTCCTATTCTTAGCCTAAAACACAGGGCATCCTAGTTCAGGCAAATGAAACCTCTTGTGTACTTTTATATTATATCTTGTTTTGCTTATAAGTTTGTTTTTAGACAGTAAGTTAATTGAATAAACATTTTATTAATTTTATTTATTATTTATTTAGTTAAGGCAACTACACGTCATAAGTTGGTCGAGTTGTATTTAAAAAACTATGTATGATACAGAATTCACTATAGTTTTCGTTGAAAGTACTTACTTGGAGATATACAGCACATTTTTTTTCAGAATTATTCTAATAGTAATCTTTAATTTTAACTTTGTATTAATATATCTCGAGACTGGGGGATCTGATCTAAACGGTTTCAAGGCCATTTTTATTGTATTTAAGATACCTCTTTAACGATACCCCACACGATGGGGTAAGTCGAATTTTTTTTTGAATTGAGTTATGGGAGGGAAAAATAATTACTTTTCGATAATTTTAAAAACCAATTTTTGGATGTGTACTACATCTCTCCACCAATTTTCGTGGGAATCGGTGCAGAAACAGCGAAGAACGAGCGAGAACAGACAGACGGACAGACAGACATGACGAAACTATAAGTGGACTACGGAACCCTAAAAAAAGAGCTGACGGTGCATGCTCCCGGGCGAGAAACGATAAGGCGAAAGAATGGTCTGTGCTGGTGAAATGAGATGATAAACAAGGTGATGGGCATTATTTTTGTTGCATGACAAGATGATGATTTTTGTCAAAAACCCTACCTTATCGACGCATCTGCCCGCCGAGGCGCACCAAATGCACTCTTCCGCCGTGCAGTTGGCGCACGTCTGGAACGTCGCACACGGCGCGCTGCACGGGCCGGCTGACGCTACACTTCTGAAATTATTAAAGTAGTAAAGTATCAGCCTATACAAGGTATAAATATCTGTGAACATTTACATCCCTTTAAGGAGCTACACGAATGAAACTAGCGCCGCCAACCTATTTACACTGATTGTGGCGAAAATATGATATTTTTGAAGAACATAAAACATTACAGACTTAGATCCAAGTAAATTGGATTTTTCAAGATGCAATACAATATTTCTAACACGCGACAAGTAATAATAATGTTAATTATTGCTAAAAACGGCCACTTTTAGCAATCATTGACATTATTGTTACTTGTCGCGTGTTTTATACATTGTATTGCATCTTGAAAAATTCAATTTACTTTTATCTAAGTCTGAAATGTTTTGCTTTCTTAAAAAATATCGTATTTTCGCCACAATCAGTGTAAATAGGTTGGCGGCGCTAGTTTCATTCGTATAGCCCCTTAACATAATGAGCTACTAACCATTCTGAGCAACATTTGTTTTATGACTTTTGAAAATTCGCACTTTTGAAAAAAAATCTTCCCATACAAAGTCAGTCATGTAACTTAGTCATTTTGTATGGGCAGTAGTGGGCAGAAAAAAATTTCGACGAATTACTAAAAGTTGTTGAACAAATGTTGGTCAAAATGGTTGGCAGAACACGCGGTTAAAACGATGTAAATGTTCACAGATACACTCTGTACTCCCGTTCCCTCCGGTTGGGCCTCCGGTGCCCTCACTCATGGGATGCGAGACTCACCGTATATCGTCCGAAGTGTTTGCAGGTTTGCACTTTATCGTGTCGTAGTCCCAGTAACACAGTCTTTGACTTAATTCTTCAGATCCCTGAAAAAAATTGTAGAATTTTAAATTATAAAATATATTTTGTGTAGGTTTAATTAGTACAAATATTTTAAGAGTACCAAAGTATTCATTATCTAAGAAACATAGGACAACATATAAATAAAAAAAAGGTTACGGAAAGAGGCAAAGAAGATACCCTTCCATAGGCATCATTCAGGTGATCACTTTAGTATGGAAAGGCGTTTATTTTTTATTATTTCATCCCATGTTTCTTAGTGAAAAATATTCTAATTCGAGTACAAGAAGAAATCATAAAATATTTGTATTAATAAAAAAAATAAGGGTGTATAAAATTATATTACTTGTCTAAATAAACTTATCCAAACTTCGCGACATCTTTTGTAATCATATAAACTGTGTAAATTTTTGTCTTGATATTTAAATAAATCCTTTTGAAAAAAAGGTTTTGCTCTAACTATTTTTTCAATTAACTTTATATATTTGTAATGTTATGTTCCCATATTCAACTAAAAAAAATTGATCTCGGTGTGTCCAATAAAACGCGCGGTTGTTTTATGCGACAAACGCTGAATTACGCGCAATGCGATTAACGCACGTTTCGTCATATAATTACAAATCATTGTCTTATGCGATTGACGCATTGGTCCAAATTCAGCGGCATCCCTTGATCGCATGGGTATGACGTTGCGATTTCCGCATAAAACTGCGCGCTTAACGTATATGTTTGGTATAGCTTATTTAACTTACTAAACATGATATAGTAGTTAGTTATAATGTATCAGTTATCTCACATGCGTGTGGTGGTGCTGGTGCGCGTAGCAAGCCGCGCAGGAGTGGAAGCGCGCGCACGCCTCCGCGCCCGCGCCGCCGGAACACTCCTCGATGCTCACCACCTGACACACGAGCGTGTTTACAACAGTAGCCTTACCAAATAAATAAATAATAAATAAATAAATTGAGACAACATCACATACATTGCCCTGGTCACACAAATATCTGTGTCATCAACAAACATTTGTGTTGGTGCGGGAATCGAACCCGCGACCCTTACGTCTCAACCGGCGCTCAAACCATTGCGCTAAACGGGTCGTCAAACCATGAGTTTGAAATACTATCCTCGCTATCGAAAACTATCGCTTTGTCTCTTTCATTGTGATGCATTTGAAAGAGACAGAGCAATAGTTTACGTTATGTCAGTTTTAGATGTCAACTCATGGTAGCGCTACAGGACTCCTAACCTGGGGGTAATGGGGTATGGGAACTAATTTTTAGGTATCTTTTTTATATTTTATTTCAATACCTTTTACTATTTTAAGTAATCAATTTAAATATTTTTGTAATCAAGACAGTAGTAATATTTTAATTAATTTTTAAACATTTTAAATTCAAGCGTATTTGTGACGTCACAAGTGCGCTACACCATATTAATAGTGTTACCACGTGCTTTTTTCCCCAAATCGTGGCAAATAAATTATATGTAAAATGTTACTTGTGGGCAAAATCCCTTATAATCGGGGGAATTTTACATCACTGTCTGACAACATTCCGGCAAAACAAAAAACAGAGAGGTATCTCTAATCAATTTTATATCACCTTTCAAATAAATGTCAACTGGTTGGTAAGGTTTTATTGTGTTACAACTAGTGCCAACTGTTGGTTCTTCCGATAGACTAAGTGTCAATCACAGTAGATGTCGCCTAATGTAGCATTTATTTTATCTTGTTAGTGCAGTATGACTGAAAATTCTGCTGACCTTGGGTCAGATGAAGGTCAAACGCGATTTTATTGAAAATATCATTGATCTTATGCTTTTAAATTTTAAAAGCAATAAAATATGGTATGAAAGACAAATGCCTCGAAATGGTTTTCGATTTAGGACATGTTTGGTTTTTTTTCCCATACCCCATTACCCCCGCTGGGGTAAAACGGAGATTTTAGGGAATAGCAATGTTGATTCCATTTGCTACAACTTACAGATGTGATACTGGTTTCTCTTCTCTTGTTACATTAAAAAAAGGCCAGAAACCGTTTGAATGTTGAGTATCGATCAATGAGACGAGCATTTGGAGAGGCCTATGTGCAGTGGACTGCAACAGGTTGATAATGATGATGTTTTTACTATCTATACTAATATATTAAAGCTGAAGAGTTTGTTTGTTTGTTTGTTTGTTTGAACGCGCTAATCTCCGAAAGTACTGGTGCGATTTGAATAATTCTTTTTTTGTTGGATAGTCCCATTTATCGAGGAAGGCTATAGGTTAAATAACATTACGGGGTTATAAGAAATTCCACGCGGGACGAAGTCGCGGGCGGCCGCTAGTTTTTGATAATATTATTGCTTTATTTATTTATTTATTGAATCACCAACATAAGATACAGCATAAAGAAGTGACAATGATTTAGTTCGACTTGTCGCTTTTGCTTGTGAAAAAGGTATTTTGGCAAAAAACAATTAAACATCAGGCTTTACTAGCATCAAACCCAGCACTCCAGCAAACTTACACCACTACCACACAAAATACCGTTTTTTTTTTATGTGATAGGTACCAGACGAGCAGGCGGATCACCTGATGCTAAGCAATTGCCGCCGCTCATGGACATTTGCAACACCAATGGAGTTACAAGTGCGCTGCCAACCTTTCATCCCCTTCCCCCCGGGTGGGCCTCCGGTACCCTCACTCGGCGAAACACAGCACAGGGGCTGCTTCACGCCGGTTTTCTATGAGGCAGTGGTATCACTCCGGTCGAGCCGGCCCATTCATGCCGAAGCGTGGCTCGCCCACAGTTAAATTATATCATGTATTTGTAATGCAAAGCGAAAGTATAATAAAAACATAACATAACATACCTGGTGTTTATGCCTCGGGCAATAGTTGGCGGAGGTGAGGCAGGTCCCGCACCACGCGCAGCCGGCGGCCGTGCACGCGGCGCAGGAGTCCGCCGTCATGCACAGCCGCTCGTCTGCCAACAACAAACATAGTAACAGGCCTATTTGAAAGCACCTTCAAGAAAAGGGCATATCTTTCTCTAAAAGGCCGGCAGCGCACATGTGAAGCCCCTAGTTGTTGCAGGTG